>JAOPHQ010004726.1:7500-17500 GCA_030340625.1 Merluccius polli | reverse complement strand
GTGACGGACCGCGTTGTTCTCCTCCCGTTTAATTATATATTATATAATTATATTACATGCAGCTGTTGAAGCTGCTGCAGGGCTGGCACCTGCCATGTGAGCTCGGCGCGCTCGCCGTTCCTCGCTCGCTTCACTTCTCTTCTTCACATTTTAGCGTGTTGTGTTTCTGGGTTGTTGTTTTGTCCTAGATTCGGTTTTTTGGCCCAAACATTCAGACTCTTTTATCCGACGTTTCGGTCGTTTCAGACACACGCGTCTTGAAGGAGCAGGTATGGATGTTAGGCCGGCTGGCTCGAAAAAAAAAAGGGGTCTACAGGCGGACGTTGGGGGTTAACCCACTTCTCCGCCGGTTGTCATGCTGTTTGCAGCGATGCAAGAACACACACACACACACACACACACACACACACCATAATGCATTCCTTGAGTCGAAAATAGAGTGAAGGCGAAACACATGCCTGATGTGAAACGAGAAGGGGGAAGATGTGATTAGGCATGGCGGCGGGGGGGGGGGGGGGGGGGGGGTCTGAATAAATCAACAGACTAATAAAGAACACATCCCCATTTACATCGCCTGATTTAGCCTCCATTCCCCTACGCTTAACCGGGACGCAGCGTCGTGTCCGGCAGTTACCGCGCAACCTGCAAAGGAATTAAACGGGGGGGGGGGGGGGAGAGAACGGGCGCCGCGACGTCACCCGTTTCAACGAGTCCACCGCCGAGGGGGGAGAGAAAAAAGAAAAAACAAAGCCCATTGAATTCGAATCGATTCACGGCGCGGACAGACAATACAGGGGGAGTCAACCGGACCGGCTTCACGCTAACAAACCTTTCCTGCTTTATTTTGTTTTTATTTATTTATTTATTTTTGTTTTACATCGAGGCTTAAGATTGACTCCCG
The DNA here is from genome assembly GCA_030340625.1 of Merluccius polli. NCBI lineage: Eukaryota > Metazoa > Chordata > Actinopteri > Gadiformes > Merlucciidae > Merluccius > Merluccius polli. The sequence continues at coordinate 16,599 of JAOPHQ010004726.1, read as the reverse complement.
GCTGTGGAGCCGAGCCCATTGTTCTGGGTTAAGGCCACAGCGTCGAAATGTCAGCAGCGACTGAGCTTTTCACCACTAGAAGAAGAAAAACACACACACATACACACACACAACACATTGCAAATAAATAATGCGCTATTATAAGAAAGACCTCTGTCACCTGATTGAGACATTACATGGCTCAGGGGATAAGGCCGGTGCGGATCTATTATGTGTTTTTTCTCTAATTTAAATTAAATGTTCAAAAGGAAGAAGTATTGGCTAGTCAATATTTAAGTAAAAGCCGTTCCAAACTGTTGGCAATACACATATTAAAGTAAGGGCTACTATACCGGTAGTTAGAAATAATATATTAGCATGGGAATGACGTGAAATGTGAATGTTTGTCCTCACAAACAAATCCGCCGTAATGAAGAAGCGGTATGGAAATGACATTAAGACGGTATGTTAATCACATCATGGATCCGAGTGTCCCTCAAGACTTCTGTGTTTCCGGCTTGGGGTAGAGGAGAATGGGAAAAATCCTCAGCTAATAGGATCGCATGCATAATTGTCACTATAAATATTTGACATTTATAAATACCTTTTCCCCGTCTCCATATTTTTGGCGCATAGTAGAAACACTATAGTAATACGGCGCCTTTACACCTCGTGAGTTTACACCCTCCACACATGACAGCGTAGAAATGTGTGTGGTGTAAACTTGCGTCGGCTGTGGTGATGATGATGATGACGTGCTGTTGATGTCTTTCGTAACTTCGAGAGTTTCAAACGTGTTACGAGTCTATATTTAAAAGTGGACTTCTTCACCTTGTTAGCTCATTTCCAGTCCTCCGGATTTGAGGACTGGTATTTCTCTCTCTCTCTCTCCCACTCTCTCTCTCTCTCTCTCTCTCTCTCTCTCTCTCTCTCTCTCTCTCTCTCTCTCACTCTCTCTCTCTCTCTCTCTCTCTCTCTCCACTCTCTCTCTCTCTCTCTCTCTCTCTCTCTCTCTCTCTCTCTCTCTCTCTCTATACCGGTATCTGTGTATTAATTCATTTACATCCAAAGCTAATAAACGTCTACTTCCTCTACAGATTAGGCCCTGGAAACTTTCAACCAATCAGACGACAGCATTGTCCCCTCCACCATTATGTAAAACCGGGAACGGTCTAAGCGGGCTAAACGCACACAGCTCACAAGACCGGCTCACAGGATCCCGTTTAACGCATTAAGGTTCATATAGGACACATGCATGCCGTGCAATGCGATCTCCATTATATCGCTATAATAGTGCATGCATGTTGTGAAGACAGCAGTGTGGATTGTCGCCGTCATATAACCGTCCTCTTCTCTTTTTTTAGTCCTTCTAAAAATAGACGAAAGAATAAGGGAAAAGAAAGGACTGATCCTGGCAGGAATTCCCTTATCAAGCTTCCTCTTATGACGCAAGGCACCGAGATACACTTTCCCCCACTGGGGCCCGAGCATGTTTTATATACCAAACATAGCGACGGAGAGGGAAGAGAAAGGGATGAAAGGGACGAGTGATGCAGCCTTCAGTGGCGCTAAAGACACACACACACTTCTGCTGTCTCTCTCTCTCTCTCTCTCTCTCTCTCTCTCTCTCTCTCTCTCTCTCTCTCTCCCTCTCTCTCTCTCTCTCTCTCTTTCTTTGCTTCATTTCAACTCCTTCCCAACCTCCCCCCCCACCACCACCACCACCATCACCACCACTTCCCTCCCTCCCCCCCCTCCCTCCCCCCCTCCCTCCCTTTCTCCCTCCCTCCCTTTCTCCCTCCCTCCCCCCCCTCCCTCCCCTCCCTCCCTTTTCATCCTCTCCCAGTTTTTCGCCGGGCTCGCCGCCACACAATCTGCTCTGTCCTCGCGCGCTCGCTCGCGAAGCCTTTAACGTTGTGTTGTCATGCCAACGGTGTGACTGTTCCGCACGTCGACCGCTATGCGCGGGCGGGGGGGGGGGGGAAACGCAGCGGCGGCGTCGTCGGCATAGCGATCGCTATATTTAGTCGCTCATTAAATCACTCAGACATTAATCAATAGCTATTCAGCGGGCGGCGGTGACATTGCAGGGGCCCCGGCGGTTGAACGCAGAAAGTTGGGAGACAAGCGGAGGGGGGGGGGAACGAAAGAGAGGGGGGGGGATGAATGACAGCAGAGTGAGAGGAGAGAGAGAGAGACAGAGAGAGAGAGACAGAGAGACAGAGAGAGAGAGACAGAGAGACAGAGAGAGAGAGAGATGCTTGGAGGCGGTATACCGCAGGTAGAGATCCAGAGAGAGGCAGGGAGGAAGGAGAGATTGACAGAGTGTTATAAAGAACGGTAGTAAAGGCGTACTTTACGTTTAGACCGTATTGATGGTCCCAGAAATACTTTATGTTTCACAGGCCATGAAGTACAGAGTGAAGCACGGAGTAAATCAAGCGGCAGGCAGGCTTCCTCCGCGGGAGCGGCGGCTGACAGCGGGGGGTACGAGGGGAGGAAATTCAAAAATAACCTGTCACAGTGATGGCCGGCGTTTTAGGGGTATTTGCGTGTGTGTGTGTGTGCGTGTGTGTGTGTGAAAATGTTAATACTTATTTTTAAATCAAAAAATGTCTGATCTGAATTTTTTGAATTCTCTGAGGGGTTTTGTCATTCGCGCGCTACAGCATTGCTTTTATCCATCTCTCTCCGACTGTTGTTTTCCACGCCACTCGTTCAACGCACACGCGTGACAGAGCAGATGGCGGACAAAGTAATAATAATTATAATGTTGGGGGGGGGGGGGTACTTCAAACGTACCAAAAAACGTGTAGGAGTACAGTACTGAAAAAAAGTTCAGGAATCACTGCTCTATAGTAGCCTATCAAACTTTATTCTGTGTTGTGTCTTTTTAGTGCTGAGCGGTCAGTTTGGACCATCGCACACACACACATAGTTTCACCCTCTTTAAAACAATACTTTCCTTTTAAGGTAACTTTAACAACTTATTTTTCATTATTTATATTTTTTAATATTCTTCATATTCTCGCTCCGTATATCAGCGGTTCCCTACCATTGACTTTAGGAGTACCGTGAAATTGTCATCAAGATCTTTCGCGGACCACCTGATATGCATATGGTGAAAAATTGAGAAATATATTATATTTCGTTATACACACTTTCTACACAATTGTTATACTGCACAAAGGCCACGGCCACCGGGAAACGGTGGAAAGAAAAAGTCATGTTCCCAGCTTATGTTCCCAGTGTGTTTATTTAGCACAAAACAACACAAACATCAATGGAAAACACCGAGCCGTAATATCATATTTACTGAACAATTTTCACATTTATTTTCGATTATCTATAATGTTTTTTTCTATGATTGTAAATGTGTCTATTTCAAGAGTAAACTTCCACCTACCACCTGCAGTTCCCCCGTACCACAGGTTGAAAAAACGCCGGCCCCTCGCTGACGGTGGGCACTAAATCAATCAGCGTTCCTCCGTAATAAAAGTCCCGCGGGACTTGCTTATCGACGTCTCATATCCTGCTGGTCTTTCTTTAATCAGCGTTTCACGACTCTGGACGTTAGTGAAATTGTACGCGGGCCCAAACTGTAGCATCGATCCGACCCCGGGATCCATAATGAAATCCAATTCCTGTCGTTCGGAGGCATTTAAGAACCAAAATGGATGGGGAGTCGGTTTGAAGGACTTGAGGTAAAGCCAAAAAAAAGTCTGGTAGGAAGGAGAGAGAGAGGTGAGGGGGAGGGGGGGTGAGGGGGGGGGCTTTAGTGAACGCCGTCCAACGCACCTTGCTCCTGGGCCGCGGTACCGCACACACTCAGACCCCCTTCCCACCCCAGGTACCCACACAAGCCTGCGGGTTAAACACTTAAACACCGCCGCATAAAACACAGCTGAGCTCTGACTCTGGCACGAGACGAAGGAGAGGCGTTGTTCCCGTTCCCGTCGCCACGGTTTCGCGCTTAAAACCCCATCGCCAGGCCGCGACTAAAAACCCGGCAACCCGACAAAACCATAACTTCTATTCAACACTATATCTTCTCTCCGTTCGCGACTCCGGGTGACCTTTAGAGGCGGCGGCGGCGGCGGTGGCGATGCCCCGCTCGGCGATCTGTCAGCGCGCGGTGGCCTTAGCCTGCGCTGCTGTTGCTCGTCCAATAGATCACAGCTAATTAGGCTAAACGCCATGAAACAGCTGGCTGGGAGAATGTCACGGATATACCTGGGCGGGAAAAAGGCTACGCGCCGGGGTTATTAAGCGTATAACTCGGGGCGCGGTTCCGGGGCGGTTCCCCCCGCGTTGCGGGGTGGAGTAAAGGCGTGGTAGTTGTTGCGGAAGGCGAAGGCGAAGGCGGCTGATTGGGCTTAAAGAGCTTAATGCATACAACGGTCCTCTCCCCTGGACGTTTTGCGTCAGGTGACATCTTTGTTTTTTTCAAACGCTTTAAGCGCAAGGACGCCACATTTCGAATGAATGAGTCTGAGATACGCTTCATCGAGGCGGCGGCGCTCCCTGAGACGTAGCGGCGGCGGCGGCGGCGTATAGCTGACATTCCATAATGGTGGCATTTTCTGTTAGTGAAATGTAACTAATAGGAACAGAGACCTTTCGCTCCGCGGGAGCGACTTTAACTTGTGTGTGTGTGTGTGTGTGTGTGTGTGTGATTAATTCGCACATCGGTAATACTTTCTAATCTAATCAATGTAACCTTGAAAACGCGGGGGAACACAATGGGCGGCTCGCTGAGCCGAGACCGGCGGAAGACGTCGAAACGGAGAGACATAAATTACGCGCGCGATTACATTGCGCCGCGATAACGTGGCTCGGCCTCGGCTCTCACACCACACACACACACGCACGCACACACACACACACACACACACACACACACACACAGATAGCCTTGTACGTTACACAATGACCCAACCTGCCAGTGAGACTCTTGGCGAGAGTGGGCTGCTTAACTGTAGGACCCAAAACTCAAACATTGGTGGCTGGGTCTCTTTGATGGTCTCTTTGATGGCTACACCCAACATGGCGTGGTCCTAACCTGGATTTTTTGGCGGTGGGGGCGCCACTACTTGTGTGTGTCTGCGTGTGCGGGATATTGTGACAACAACAAGAGGCGATCGGAGCGCCGGGCCAGAGCTAACCATGATGAAATCCCTTGTTAGCGCCGCAAACAGAAGCAGCTGCACCTGTCCCTCCTCTCATGGCAAATTACTGCCCTTAAATAAGCAACCTGAGGCCCTGCGCTGGAGGCATGTGTGTGTGTGTGTGCGTGTGTGTGCATGTGTGTGTGTGTGCATGTGTGTGTGTGTGTGTGTGTGTGTGATTGCGTGCACTCTTTCAATGGATGCGTGTGAGTGCATGCTTTTGATCGTGCACTTGGGTGCATGGGTGTTCGAATGTGTGTGTGTGTGTGTGTGTGTGTGTGTGTGTGCTGTGCACCTGTGTGAGTGCCTCAATGTCAGCGGCAATCTGCTCTTTAGAGGCAATTAGTCCGGGAGCGGGCCGAGCGAGCAGCAGTCAACGCCGAGCGAGCGTGGCCGCGAGACCTCACAACGTCCCCTAAGCCGCCGTTCAAGGTTCTCACACACACAGGTACTGTTACATGAAGGCAAGGCGCCACCGCATAGACTAGAGGGATAGTAATGGGGGGGGGGGGGAGGTCGTAACACAGGAACCGCTGCGTTATGACAACTATTTTTGATTCAAACTCGCTCAAATGTGTTGAAAACAGCCTTCTAAAAAGGTCTTATCATCAATGATTAAATAGGCTTTTATTAAAGACTTTTTTTTATTATAAGACTTGGATTTAATCAGTTGGGGGGGGATACAAAAGCACAGGTTGGATGATAATAATGAAGAAGAAGAAGAAGAAGAAGAAGAAGAAGAAGAAGAAGAAGAAGAAGAAGAAGAAGAAGAAGAAGAAAGAAATCGTCTTTGTCTGTCTTTATTTTGCTTTCGCTCGTCATACAATTCGTCCAATCGGTGCCAAGGTGCGGCGATTGCTCCAACGTAATATGTCGGCCGTCATGGCAACATATGGCCAGCAGAGCCAACAGGTCAGATCCAAAGGAGATTATCCATTTTCTCATGTACAAATCCAAATAATCCCCCATAGCTCAGTAATGCCGCAGCACTGCGCTGGTGGTCAGCCCACTATTTCCTGGAAGAACAGGAAGCAGAGTGGAGGCTGGGCATCGTGAGTATTAAGTTTTATAATATCTTCATTGAACTACATTCGTCCTGTCAGCAAGTAAGTTCATAATCATCTAAAATCACTTCGGTTAGCCGGTTCGGTTGCCCTATTTCGCCTTAATTAATAAATAATAATAAATCAAACAGGATCTTTTTTTAGGGGACTTCGGCCACCGTGGGTCGGCGGCCTTGAGCAGTAAACCCGCTGCCTCCACACCTTAATCACATGTTAACCCCATGTGCTTCTCGGTGGGGGGGGGGGGGGGGGGGGGGTAAGGGGGGGGGGGGGGGGGGCGACCCTTCATCCATCAATTAGGGTCAACCCGCTCGTCACCGGCGGCTATCGACCGTAGCAACGTCCACTTCATCAGGAGCCAGCTCGCTAATCACGCCCCCTCTCTCTCTCCCCCAGAACACATAAAGACACACACACACACACAGAACAGCCCGGAATCGCCACCGGTTGTTTTGCCATCTTTGAGACTCGATGCGAGTATATACACAGAGAGACAAGTCCAAATGGGGGTTTGTTTGCCCCCCCCCCCCCCCCCCCCCCCCCCGGTGCACCCCAGAACCTTTCGGCATTCATCTTTGTTTTCCAAAGCAGTCGAGAAGAAGATACGGACGACGCGGCCGTTCGGCGGCTTCGATGCGGTTTGAAGCGGTGCGGTTTAAAACAGCAGCGAGGGAGCCGAGGAGAGGAGGAGAGGAGGAGAGGAGGAGGAGGAGGCAGAGGAGGTGGGGTGGGGCGGAGTATGCAGGGAGCATCCGGCTTGCTTGTACTAACATTTAGACAGCGGGCCCCAGAGTGTCCGTGGAGAGAGTCCACATTGATTGAGGCAGAGTGGAGTGGATGGAGTGAAATGGAGAGCAGTGGACAGGGTAGGGGGAAAGAAGAGAGGGAGGCGGGTTTTGTCAATCTGTTCCCTTCACATGGCATGCACAAGACACCTTGCGAGGCAGCCTGCATCTCCAGAGAGAGAGAGAGCGAGAGAGAGACACACACACACACACACACACACACACATACAGGCCAGGTGGGGAGTACGAGATGACTCAACTATCTTTCCAGATGAAGACCAGCACAGTTGAAGCCTTGTCATATATGACGCACACACGCATGCATAAATGTGTTTTTTCATCCCTTTGTGTGTGTAGGTAATACCTTTTTTTTGTGTGTGTGTACACGTTTTGGCATTTTCACAATAACTAGATAATCAAATCAGAATCTGGAAAAAATGCAAAAATCAAGCGGCGAACGTTTACTCTTCCGACCAAACAGATGCGGTGCGTTGTGAAATCACAGGTAACACATTGTGCCTTTGTTAACTATCTGCGATGCTCAGGGGGGGGAGGTTAAGCCTAATTCACAGTTTGCTGTGTTTTCGACAGCTGGAACACGATGCACCCGCCGGGTAGAAGGGCACAACAATGGCAAAATCCCTCCCAAAACCGACCAATCGGAAGCCAGGTAGACCTCAGAGAGGAGAGGAGAGGAGAGGCGAGCAGAGGGTGCGAACCCGAAGTAGAGTAGAGAACACGAGAGACGAGGAAACGGTTGACATGGGACATTATTCGTCTACTACAAAGGGATGCGTTCTCATATAATCCAAAAAATAACAAACTACACGGAAAATGAATCATTAGATGATTCATTTTCCCTGAATTTCTCCTCGCACTTTAAGCGCACTGCCGGTAAACCGCGCTGCAATTAACGACCCCCAAGGTCAAACGGGCGCGACGCCGACCACCGTACACAGTCAGGAGTTAAGTTAAGGTCCCGATACGAGAGGACAAGCTCTTAGCTTATTGGGTAACGTAAAGAGGAGCCGAGCTGAGGAGGGCCAGGAGGATGAGAGCCAGAGTGGATGCAAACCCGGAGAATAAAAGAAAAAAGGAGACAAAGCGAGAAAAGCAGGAGAGAATGAATGAATAGATGGATGGACGGATGGATGAATGGCGGAGAGAGGAGGATGAGTGTCCATTATCGAGGTAATTATGGATTGAACCCCGTGATCGTCCCGGGAGGGCGGGGGGAGGGGGGGGGGGGGGGGGGGGGTTTGAGGAGGAGGAGGAGGAGGAGGGGGATTATTGCGGTTGACGGCTGCGAGGCGGGGCGTCGGCACGGCGAGGAGAGAGAGAGAGAGAGAGAGAGAGAGAGAGAGGAGGAGGCGACGGAGACGGATTCCCATAGCTACCGTCGACGAATCAGAGCGGCCCTCTCGCTCGGCTGTCAGATTCTCTCTCTTAATTCTGCTCGATTCAAAGAGCCATGAGATCTGTCATCGGCCCCGCAGCCGCGCAACGCAGCAGTCGATTTTCCTTCCCTTGACTTCGGGGGCCGTCTTGAATAATTGAACCGTCTTTCATCGTCGACGCGCGCGCGACGTCAAAATTGAACACGACAATTAAAAAAATAACACACACACGAATTGTAAATGTGGCATTAGATACTGCCATCCCGCCAAGGCCTCTCTGCATGGGACGGCTTTGCTGGCCTTATATTTATATATATTTTTTAATATTTTTACTTTGCACTACAATTTATTTATACATTATTATACATTTTTTATATTGCATTTTATTCTTTAATTCATTGTGTTGTTACTGTGTGTAATGCTGCTGCTACACTGCAATTTCCCAGCTTGGGATCAATAAAGTATATCTATCTATCTTACATCTAGGATGCATCTCCAATGATATTGTTGTATTATTATTATTATTATTGAGACTGGAGCCTTTTTTTTCCCCACATCCCTACTTGAGTCAAGTTGCCTGTTTTAATGTGTGTGCGGTGCATGTGTGTGTGTGCGAGCGCGCGTGCGTGTGTGAGAGTGTGAACTAATTACTATATACGTGTGGGCCACATATGGTGCAGCTGGTTGCGCTGACATATGCCTTAAA
>JAOPHQ010004726.1:0-2500 GCA_030340625.1 Merluccius polli | reverse complement strand
TACCACCGACGACGGCAAACTAGCCAGCGGGTGGGGGGGGGGGGGGGGAGGGGGGGTCGCGCTGACGGGGAAGACGGCGCCTGTGGACCCTAAACTGTCATAGTGTCAAATAAACAATAATACTTTTAATACGAAGTGTTGGAGGCGAGCCGGCGAACTTATTGCACCGCCGCCGTCCGCCGGGATAGAGATTTCTGACAGCGTGTCAAAATGCAATATTAATGGAAACCACAATTGCTGTCGATGAAGACAGAGGGCAGTAGACGGACCTAATGTGTGTATGAACGTGTGTGTGAGTGTCTGTAAATGTGTGTGTGTGTGTGCGCGTGTGCGCGTGCCAGAACCTTAAACAGTGCGAGGGGAAAATAAATCATCGTTAACGGTCAAAAAAACACATTCAATTATTCAGACTAAAAAAAAAAAAGAAGATAAATAAATAAATAGATATTCCCGGTGCGCTTCTCCTCCAATACGTCCTGCGGTGTCACGACGACACGCACCCTTCGGCGGGGCCTCCTGTACCCCCCGGTATCATCATCGGCCCGCAAACCCGCGGTGAGTGCACTGACATTCCCCCGGAGGACCAGAGGACACGCTGTCCCATTTAGGGGCTGATATAGCGCTGCAGCGAGCTTCCCTCTCTCTCTCTCTTCGGTGTGACTCTCCCAAACTTTTTAGTACGGCAGTAAGTTGAGCCTATAATGAGCTTCCGGGGCTCCTCAACATTTAAATGCATCATATAATGTCTCTCTCTCTCTCTCTCTCTCTCTCTGTCTCTCTCTCTCTCTCTCCCTCTGTCTCTCTCTCTCTCTCTCTCTCTATCGCTATCTTTATCTTTCTCTCTCTCTCTCTCTCTCTCTCTCTCTCTCTCTCTCCCTCTCTCTCCCCGTCTCTCTCTCCCCACGAACAGGAAGCCGGTGACGCTTTACGCCAAGAACCTCGTTCAAAGACCAAACACTGAAAGTTGTGCAATCTCTACACCTCCGGGGCATTTCAAAAAACAGTGTGTTCCTGGCCTTTTCAGTCAGAATGTGTGTGCGTGGGTGTGTGTGTGTGTTTGTGTATGCATTGGTGAGCGTGTGTGCGTGCGTGCGCATGTGTGTGTGCGTGCGCTAATCTACCCGTGTTTACTCAAGTGGAAGAATACGGGAAATCCTCAAAAGCAAAAGCCGAAGGGGGTTCTCTCCTAATTGTCCTCCCACTGCAAGTAGGCCAGAGCGGTTCATCACCGGCAGACACGGAAAAAAAAAACTCGACGCAGAACAAAAGAGACCGGAGAGTCACACCGCGGGCAACCCTCCGCTTCCTGTATTTGGTCTTGATTTCTCCAAACACTTCAAAGCCGATTCCTCAACGAAGAGTCTAAAAGCATGTTGTGGCTGTAATGAGCCTAAGTGGCAAGCCATATAACTAATGGTTCTGGAGCTAAACAAGAAGCCTCTTTGTTGAAGCGGCGCAGCGGCGCAGCAGAATGAGCAGACCCAGGGAATAGAGGAGGAGGGAGGGAGGGAGGGAGGGAGGAGGAGGAGGAGGAGGAGGAGGAGGAGGAGGAGGAGGAGGAGGAGGAGGCGGCGCAAATTAGGAGGAAAGCAGATTAGGAAACGGGGGTATCACAGGAGAAGACAACGCCGCAGCGAGAGCGCGCGTGTGTGTGTGTGTGTAAATATGCATGCAAATGTCTGTAAGCATGTGCGTGATTGTGTGTGCATTTGTGTGTGTGTGTGTGTGTGTGTGTGTGTGCGCATGTATGTGCATGCACTGACAGGCACTGATGAATAAACTAGGAGCGGAGCGAGATGAAGTGCCTGTGTGAACTCATCAGCCCCACATTCAGATACCTCCAAGATGGCCGCTCCCCTGCCTGCCTGCCTGCCTGCCTGCCTGCCTGCCTGCCTGCCTGCCTGCCTGCCTGCCTGCCTGCCTGCCTGCCTGCCTGCCTGCAAGCATCCATCACACTCGGCAACAGCAGGAGGACAGCTTGCAACCGGTCCATGCTGGAAAATAGTGTAGGGTGTACCGAGACATTATCGATACGATCAATATGTTGATCGCTTTAAACGACGCGAGTGTGTGCGTATGTGCGTGCCGTTGTTTGCATGTGTGTGTGTGTGTGTGTGTGTGTCTATTGCGGTCTCTTTCGAGATCCAGATCTAAATCCAGATCCCTCTCTCTCTTGGGGGGGGAGGGGGGGGGGGGGGGGGGGGGCTTTGCTGGTCAGGGACCTACTGGACGCTCGGCTGACATTGAGATGGCAATAGTTTCGTCTGTGGATGTCTCCGGGGACCGAGAATGATCCTTGGTACCGCACAGGACCAAGACACACACACACACACACACACACGCATTAGGACACACCCTGGGGGGGGAGGGGGGGAGGTCTGGTCTTTTTTTGGGGGGGGGGGGGCAGGAGAGGGAGGGAGGGAGGGAGGGAGGGAGGGAGGGAGGGAGGGAGGGAGGGAGGGGAGCAGGAGAGCAAGACAGAGAGGAGCGAGAGACAGAG
>JAOPHQ010004725.1:30000-31392 GCA_030340625.1 Merluccius polli | reverse complement strand
GTGTATACGCTACACTACTCTCTAGTCTACACTATGCTATGCTATGCTAAGATATACATGGCTATATGCTATGCTATACTACATTACATTATAGGCTACTATGCTGTGCTGTACGCTACACTACTCTCTAGTCTACACTATGCTATACTATGCTAAGATATACATAGCATGATGCTACGCTATACTACATTACATTATACTATGTGCTATAGGCTACACTACTCTCTAGTCTACACTATGCTATACTATGCTAAGATATACATGGCATGATGCTACGCTATACTACATTACATTACACTATGCTGTGCTATATACTACACTATGCTATGCTATGCTAAGATATACATGGCATGATGCTACGCTATACTACATTACATTATACTATGTGCTGTACGCTACACTATGCTATACTGAGGATGTTATTGGGGGGTAAATGCGTTTAGCTACGGCAGCCTGTGGATGTGCTCCCTATCACATCTCCACACTGGAGAAAGGGTCTGGCCCACTATCTGTTCCCACTATCATTGTGGTACGGTGGTGGGGGGGGGGGGAAACCAGCTCTGTCTCGTTTGTGCTTTGAAAACGGTAACACGCAGATAGCGGAAAGCGGAGGAGAATGGAGACTGAAATATTCGCCCAAACGGCAGACTGGTACCACCAACCTGCTCAGTCTGCTCAGTCTGCTCAGTCTGCTCAGCCGGTGGAGCCAATGGGTTAAGGAGGGACACGGCTCTGTCCTGTTTCTAGGACTATGGTTTGGTGGGTTGATGCAAAAAAAAAAGCCTGGTGTTGGGTTTCATAGTCCTTTGTGGAGTGTTTGTGTGTTGTGTGTGTGTGCGTGCATGTGTGTGTGCGTGTGCGCGTGACGGAGAGGGGGTAACCAAGATAGACGGAAGAAAGGAGAGGAGAGAAAGCGAGCGTGCCATGGTGAACGGTGAATGACACAAACATGGCGACGCGGTGACCCTGTTTGCTAATTAGGTGTCAGACCTATTTTTCCACCGGCGGAAAGAAAGCTCGTATCTAAGAGCCGTAATTGCCAGGAGGCTGGAGTGAACACTCATCGCGCCGCCATTAACATACTCTGCCTTTTTGATCTTAACGCTTCTTGTGTGTGTGTGTGTGTGTACGTGTGTATATGCGTGTGTGTATGTGTGTGTGTGTGTGTGTATGTGTGTATATGCGTGTGTGTGTGTGTGTGTGTGTGTGTGTGTGTGTGTTTTTTGCATGCATGTCAATGCAAATGATCTGTTGAATAGATTGGACACTAGCGGTGGGCCTAATGGCACTAACACAGCCATTTAGTACCTGCGGGCCCCCAATGTAACTAGAGCACATGCATAGTAGGTCTGTATTAAGGTCCGATTTGTCTCACTAGAAGTAATCTTTAAC
>JAOPHQ010004725.1:20000-25000 GCA_030340625.1 Merluccius polli | reverse complement strand
AGTCACGCTAACCTCTAATTGGATATTGTGTAGTGGCCGGGGGTGTTTGACCCTCAGCCAGGTACCGGGTTTTGATCCCTGATGCCCGCAGGCTAAGCCACCTGTCAAGCGTCCTTCAGCGAGACGCTTATCCCCTACCTGCTCTTCGATGACATCGCTTTATAAGCATCGCCGTCCTTCGATTTTCCCGACAGTCGGACCGGGGGCACTGCGCCGGCGGCCGTACCGGCGAGGAGCCAAGGAGGCGCCGCGTCGAGTGGGACGTTGTTTCGGATGAGCGGTTTTTCGAGAAAGCCGCAAGCGGCGACACACCGGAGCCCGAGCGATGGGCTTGATTTGAACGCGGGCGTGTTTTGAACGTTTTGTCCCGGCGCCGCATACGAATCGTGCGATTCTGCTGCATGTGATTTCCGGGTTTAGCCGGACAAACACATTTCCCAGCAAGGCTAATGGGAGGCAGCGGCGGAGGACAGCCGGGGCCCTGAGTAAAAGTCTGCCTTATTAGGGCCGCATGAAATCCAATAACCAGAATCATTCAAGGTCTGTTTACCGTATGTCTTCAAGCATGTGTGTGGATGTGTGCCCACTGTTTTGCAACCATCAAAGTGAAGGATGGATTCGTAAATTGGCAGCGTTAAATCGTCTCCCTCTCTCAGCTTGCTGTGTTGTGTGTTCTGTCCCTAAAAGCTCCGGGCGAGATTTTGATCTTGTGTTGTTTTTGTGGAGGAATACTGAGGTTGATTATAGACCATGTGTTGGGCCAATGTGCTGTTGTTTGGATACCGTACATACAGCACAAACAGTGTAGGGCTGCAACGAATAGTCGATAAATCGATTAGTCGATCAATCGATTAGTCGATTTATCGACCGAATTGTTTAGGTCGTTTATCAAGCATAAATACCAAACATTTGCTGCTTGATGCTTCAATTTAAGACATCACTTTGGACTCGTTTTGTGATGGCATTTGCTATTATTTAGGACATTTTCTAGACTAAACGATTAATCGAAATAATGATTGTTAGATTAATCGACTCTAAAAATGATTGTCAGTTGCAGTCCTAATACAGTGTGGTACTGGAGAAGGATGTGCAGTGTAACAGAGACCATACATCTGACGAGTCTATCTAGTGGTGTCTGCACTGGACTGCACTGGCTCCCTGCTGTGTGTGTGTGTGTGTGTGTGTGTGTGTGTGTGTGTATGCGCAAGTGTGTGTGTGTGTGTGTTTGTGTGTGTGCGTGTGGGTGTACGTGCAAGTGTGTGTGTGTGTGTGTGTGTGTGTGTACGTGCAAGTGTGTGTGTGTGCGTGTGCAAGTGTGTGTGTGTGTGTGTGTGTGTGTGTGTGTGTGTGTGTGTGTGAGAAAGAGAGCGGTGGGAGTGCTTAAGAGATTAGAGGGCCGGGCCGGGCTACCGTCGGGGAGTAGGAGACCCCTCAGTGGAGCGCTCTCACCGCGGGGGGGCTCCTTTAGCTGCGCCCTATTTGCATGGCTCCCCTCTTCTGAATGGAGAATTAGGCTTTTCTCTCACTCTCCCTCCCTTCCCTCCCCTCCCCTCCCCTCCCCTCCCTCCCACCCTCTCCTGTGCACCTTGGGGGAGAGTTCTGCCGTCCAAGGACTCCGATCAGTTGTTACACAGACAATGGGAGTGCAGGATTTAGGACAGTTGGCAGGCTGGGCCCGTCAGACAGGATAGGGATGTGCGTGTGCGTGTGCGCACGCGTGTGTGTGCGCGCCCGTGTGCGCGTGTGTGTGCGTGGCTAAGTAGCTCATCTCGTCTGCCCGCTGACACGCAGGACGACGTCCGCGCAAAGGCAAGCACAGCGGTGGCCGCACAGTCTCAACCAGGGCTAGGAGGTGAGGCCAGAATACGTTGTTGTTAGGTTGTGTTGTTGTTTACGATGTTGTTGTTGTTGTTGTTGTGTTAGCGATGGTATGACGGTGTGATGCTACGTGGAGAATGAGATGCAGAATAATGTAAAGAAGAGGAAAAATCACTCTTATTTTCACATTTATTTGCTTATGCGGTGCAACGCTCGTTCAAAACAGGTTTTAAATATGTGGCTTCGTGCAGCTTTTCATTTAATTGAGATTTATAATTTTTTATTCAGTTCCATTCAGTAATTCATAGGAAACTGAAATTTTTGTTCATTTCCGACCCAATAATGAGGTTTACCAGAATCCCTTAGGCAACAATAAAGCATCAAATGAGTTTTTCTGTTGGGTATTTTGAGGTTCCTGCTAGGT
The DNA here is from genome assembly GCA_030340625.1 of Merluccius polli. Lineage (NCBI taxonomy): Eukaryota > Metazoa > Chordata > Actinopteri > Gadiformes > Merlucciidae > Merluccius > Merluccius polli. The sequence continues at coordinate 22,758 of JAOPHQ010004725.1, read as the reverse complement.
AGCCTATTCATTGCCATAATGAAAATCCTCCTCCTGTCAGTGGTGTAAAATGCAATTAGGCAGGATATTTGCGGCACATATTTGGTTGACACGAGAAGAAGAACATTCCCATTGTTGCCCTAATCTATCGTCTAATGTGCTATCGCATTTATTCAATCCCATAAGGGGATGGTGAATTAGACTCTCCTAAGACTAATCTTTCTATTGTGTGGCTGATATTTATTTCCGTACTAAAGGATCTGGTGTCCTTTTGCCATTCACTTAACTCTTGTTTTCTTTTCTCAATATACTGCGGAAACTTTATTTTTCATTTTCCTTGGTTGACGATTGTTTTCGAGGATTCTCTGCGTTTGGTCCTCCTAACACAGATGCGGCGAAGCCAGCGTATCACTCTGTCAGCTGGTAATTACTGTTATCTGGGATGGAGTGTCACATATAACTGTCAACTGTATTGGTGGATGCTGAGATATGGAGGCTGCCACCGGCGGTCCACTACTGGGCTGATATCTCCATTGGCCAGATGTGCCATACAGTAATTGAGTCATGTGAGCAAGATGCATCGGTTTCTAATCCAGAGTACAGTTCTCTCCTCTGACCTTTGTCAATTGCTCACTATATACTGTAACGACCGGGCGTCTGCGGTGTGTGAGCGCCACACAATGTAATGCTGCTTTATGAAGCAATAGAACTCAGGCCATTGTACGTTATGACCACGTTAAACTCACGTTCATGTCAAGCAACTCATAAACAGACGGTTTAGAGGTTAAACCCCCGATATCCTAACCACCGGGCCCCTACCCCCCACAACCCGGGCCCCGCCCCCATCTAACCCGGGCCCCGCCCCCCTTCTCATTTGCTTCACCCCTTCTGTGCCTTGCATAACAACGCATGAACGCGCATACTCACTATGATCTATGAGATTTATGTAGAGGACTAGTGAGCTCAAAAAAACACTTTCAGACACTCAGTCGCCGTTAATTACATCATTGCTGTCGCATAAGTAAAATGTGCCATCGGCTGGTGGACCAACCATAATAAATACCAGCATTCATTATTGTGATAAATATATATATATGAATTAGCATATTTTCCCAAATTACTAAAATATTATATATATTATATATAATAAAATAACTACAACATTATTTTGGCATTTGTACGACAGGTTGCGCTGCTCTCTCTCCTCCATGGATGTGCGCTCCTCTCGTCCGTCTGCCATTTTTCTTTCAGCGCAATGCATAGCGGTGTATAGTGCTTGGTTAGTGACCATCAGTTGTACACTACTTTTCACGATGCATTGTGGGATACGATGAGTCCACTGTATAGGTTATAATAGCAAACTCACTATATTGTGGTCTATATAGTGAGTAGTGAGGGATTTCAGACGCAGCCACTGTTTTAACGTAAACCAGAACCGTTACAATATGATACTATTGCAATATACATACATAGATAACTCAATAAGAGGATTTATTTTGTCTCTTTGTGTGTTGAATAGCTCCCAGCACATACCAAATATGTTTTTTCTCTTTGCTGAATGGTACAAGGTCGATATAAAGCCTTTTTGTCATTGTGACCAGTTGTGATTATTACGTGTAGAGGTGAATTGCGACCTATGACCCCTGCGACCCGCATTTCCCCATTACAGATGTGTTTCTATTCGGAATGGAGATGCAAGCGTGAAAAAAAAAAAATCCATTATGGACATCCAGTATAGACATCAGTCAAGAGAAAAGGTCAACTGGATGGAGAATTCAATCTCTTTATGCCGCCGTGTCGTCATTAGGAGCCGCTTGCCATAAATCAGCCTTTCTAAAGCTCTCATGGAAACGGCGAACGACTGAACAGGTTAATGGAGAAGTTGTTAGCGTCCGGTAGTCGTTTCCATTGTCCGCCTCTGAAAGTCTCCTTTTTGTTGGAGCCGCGTCGTCGTCAATGCGAGCACGTTCAACGCGTGTTTTCCTACATCTCAAGACAAAGGCATTCTGCTTTAATAGGAGGTAGTAACATTTAAGACTATTCAGATTCAGCTTTTTTGTGTATCACCAAATCCCATATTGTGCATTTAGTTGTTGTGAATGAATAAATTGAGTGTAATTCCAGTACACTGTACTAAACGTGCATTCGGTGTTGATATTGATACGCGGGGTCAGGCAGGGCTGCTGAAACTGTGCCGTCCCAGAGGGCGTTGTGCTGAAGGGTAAGGCTGAGATAAATGGCTTACATTATAAAGGCTGAGTAAGAGACGGGGAGGGAGAGCGACACGGAGGGAGAGGATACAAATGAGTCGGTGCGTGGATTTAAATTTAAACATCTCAATTCATTATGACAGTCATCATCTGAACCTATTGTCGTTGGATGGTCAGGTTTGATAGTGTTCATTTGCAATCTGCCTATCCTCCTTGACAAAGTATTCTGTAGTATTACTGTTAGGCACGCTCAACTGTATTCAAACGCAAAATGTTTCTCGTTTAAATCAATCTGTAATATATTTAGTGCCACCGAGGCTACTCCGTCTGACAGATACACGGTCGGCTCCTTAGCCGCCGTCGAGGAACGAGAGGAGGAATAAGAGGCGAGGCTACAAAGGAGGCTACGTCTTCATGCTCACCTGACGGCTGACGCTAAAGACTTTCTTTTCCGAAACAAAAAAAGTAAAAAAAAAAAAAAAAAAGTGAATGATTTATGTGTTGTTTCTCCGTCCTCACACGTCCTCGCCGGCGCTTTGTTCTTCTGATTGAGCTCTTCGTTACGAAAT
>JAOPHQ010004725.1:2500-15000 GCA_030340625.1 Merluccius polli | reverse complement strand
CAGCTGCGCATCATGAATTCAGATACATGACATTAAGGAGGGTTAGGCATCTTGCTCAAAGGTACCGGTATACTGTGGACATGAGGGATCGAAACCCACAACACTTGGCCACTGCATTATCCTGCCACTCTCTAATGATATGACTTTCCTTCTCTCTAACCAGGAGAAGCAGCCAGTCCTGCTCATGTCCCACCAGCTGTAGCTGTCCAGCCGTCGTCTCAGTGAGCAGGCTCCAACCAGTAGCAGAGCCATGCTCCTCCACCTGCTCCTGCTGCACCTCCTGCTGCTCTCCCCAGCGTCCACAGGTCAGTAGGCCTCCTACGCTCACCTCCTCCATCAGCTTCCTGTCTGGAAGGTGTACTGCATCTCTGTTCCTCTTCAATTTCTTTTCACATAATCGCAGAGAAGTTGGACCATTTACGCAATATTCCCGAATTGGATCGATCCAGGACTAATGATGTGAATGGTCAAACTTCTGTGATTTTTTCAGTGATTTTTAAAAAAATGTTTCTCTTATATTAGAAAATAGCCGAGCGTGACCGTTCCCCTTTAATTGTCAGACGTATGTAATGACACAGAAACATTCATTATGTAAAAGCAAAGAAATTAGTAATACTGCTCATTTTACACTGTGCGAGAGATAAGACCAAACACAAATGTGTTGTTTTAGCTTCAGCGTTGGGCTATTGTCTCGCGGAGTCTAACCTCACTGGCCTCTTGAGTGCTTGGCGCCTTGTGTGCAGATTTACAACCAAATACTTGGACTGCAGGTCGATTCCTGCACAACACAAACACCCTTAAATCATCTCATGTCGAAACCAGGAGAAGATGGTATTGTGTGGTTAAGTTATGTATGCAAAAGATCAGGATATGGTCGAAAAGTCATAAACCTGCAAACTTACTCCTTGAAATGTTACAAGCTGAAGTGAGGCCATTATAGGAAAACATTGCTTGTAGGACTCTTTGTCAAAATGACAACTCTGGTAGTGTCCTACTCTATAAATCATTTTAATAGTAACGTGCCTACTTTTACCAAAGCCTTTTACATAGCAAGCATTTAGATATACAGTAAGTGCCCCACTTAAAATGATTTACGAGCCCACATAAACAGAGAGAAGACATTTATGAACAAAAAAACATATTAACTTCATCATAATAGTGTCTAATAAAGTCGTCACTCTTTTTCGTCACCTATTCGTCACTCATGCATTACCCAACACCGACTTCCAACTTGGCACCTTCTCAGGTACAAATACAGACCGGGATGCACCGATAGTGAAATTCTTGGCTGATACCGATGTCTAAAATAACAATTTGGCCGATAGCCGATGCCAATACACTGTTTTTGTCGTTGTCTTTTTTGTTTAGGAGAGTGAGCTGCTAGCCACTCACTGTCCGTGCCGGTGCATGAAGTGCACAGGTATTTGCGTGTCATTGGTGCCAGCGCTGGAAAATGGTGGTAAAAATGGTGCAGTCTCATTTCTGGGAACGGGGGCCTCTGCAAAGAAAACATCCAGTTGCTGAGATGCCCTCATCCTTGGGCCTTTCTGGTCCCTTGGATGATCAGCTCCCTCTCTACCGCGTGTCTCATCCCCAGCACCGGCAGCAAGCCGGTCCATCGGTTGCGTTGTTTAACATCGTCGTTAAAGTAGTGGTCCCTTTTATGTGGGATCCAGTGAGGTTGCAAATGCAGACAATGGGATCAGACAAGTTTGTTTACAGCCTCTAATAATGCAGCCTTGGTTGTTTAAACACTGCGGCCCGTGTCAGCCTCCTTGCTTAAAAGACGGCCCTCACCGAGGGGGGGATTGCGTCAGCGGCCGATGCCTCTGATGAGCTGACTGCTCTTGTCGGTTGTTCAAACGGGGAGTTGAAGTGTGATGAAGTTTCCAACTAATCCCCGCTGGTGCACAGAGGGTTGCGGGGAGGTCGTTGTCTGCGGCGAATGCAGCAAGTGGGTGCTTTTGATCCATCATGTAGAATATACTATTCCACCAGGTGTGGAATAGTCCTTTCGGGTGCCTTGCTGTAGCCATTTTGGTTTCATCCCCATCTGGGTCTGGATCAGTCTGCAGGCGTGAGTAGGCAAGGGACGAGTGATTAAAGAGTCCGACTATCTTTCGGCCTATTGCCACCGCAGCTGAGATGCTCACTTACAACGCCATGGTGGACAGCCAGCTGCAGGGTGTGTGCCATGCAACCAAAACTAGCCAGACCGCTATCCATCATAGCTTTTGCCATATTAGAACTGGCGTTATCTCTCATGACAGCATGCACTTTGGATTTGTCGATTTTCCAAGCTTCAAACATTTTCTCAAATGCCTCTGAGATAGCAGATACAGAGTCGGAGCCCGTGAACTCCTGGGAGTGTAACACTGCTTTTATTAAGTTCAAATGTTTGTCAGTCCACTGTGCCGTGAGGCTAAGCATGCTCACAGGGCTAACATCCAAACAGTTGAAGAACGGATGGCAGGGATGTCACGAGCCAGTAGCTCATGAATATTGGTTGTACGTCATACGTTTCAGGGAGATAGGCATCAGCAACATGACGCCGACTGGGCAGTGTGTAGCGGGGCGCCATATGCTCCATCAGCCCTTGAAACCCCACGTCCTCCACAACAAGGAGAAAGTTTGGTCTTCTAATGCTATGAACTCCCTCACCTTGTTAGTGATCCCTTTAGCTTTGGCGCTCTCTGTGGGGAATTTGTTCCCCTTCTCAAATGCTGTGGTTATCGGTTATGAGTCTTTCTGGTTGGTGGTTTTTGCTTTCTTGGTGTCCAGTTAATTTCTCCGTTAATTATTTTGTTATCCGCTTTCAGGGAAACATTGTACACTTCTTCACGTCTGCTTTTCAAGTGGCTGATGGGATTTGATCTTACAAACTACGTATTGCTGATCTGTCTCCGAGACAGTGAAATGCTCCCACACGGCCGACATTTTCTTTCAATTTTATTTGAAATCAAACCACACGTGCGCACGCCAGGGTCGTGTCCAGCCAGTGGCTGTTGTGGGCGGTATGGATCTCCTAATCGGTAGCTGGTAGGCTACTGTCGTCCGACTAAAATAGACCGCAAAAAACCAATAGGACATTTAGCCAGCGCAAAAATTGATGCGACACAACAGACAAACATTGACCGTTAGCCCAGTGGCAGTCAACAAGGAGAATACCGGCTGATACGGACGTACGGCCCATAAATCGGTGCATCCCTAAACACAGACCTTCTCTACTAAGTAAGCTGTTTTTATTTGACTTCACCACAGTGGGGTTGGTTTTGTGAAGCGAGAGTGCAACCAGCTGTGGTACAAGCAGAGCAGAGAAGACAGAAAACAGCGAGGAGGGGGGGTTGGGGGCTAGAGATGAAACGACTCACCCTCTGTGTGTTTCCTCACCTGCAGCCACTGGGTTGAAATCGGATCTGATTTCATCCAGAGCAAAAAATAAAAACATCGCTTCGCACAGCTTTAGCTTTCCTTTAAGTTATGTACAGTTAACTTTCCCAATGTAGCTCCCAGACCAAAACATTGCACATACATAACATAATACTAATACTAATACTACTACTACTACTACTACTACTACTACTACTACTACTACTACTACTAATAATAATAATAATAATAATAATAATAATAATAATAATAATACAGGCAATAAATCAAAAAAAAAGAAAAGAAACAAGACTGTAGACATATATATTTGAGGGTGCGTGTGTGTCTATGTGTTTGAGTGTGTGTCTCTGTCTGTGCGTCTGTCTCCACTATTGCAGTCGGACAGCAGTCATCCAAACTAAATGGGTCATGTCCGTGGCTCGGACAAATCGTCCTGACATCTCTTGTTAAGGCTCCACAAGCTAGCTCATGTGACGCTGTATCGCTGTGAAAGTCATACAAGAATAATCACACACTGTCCTGGAATCTGTGCTTGTTCTCCACAGAGCCGTCATGTTTACTATTCTTCAGGCTGTTATTTGGCTTTAATATTAACACAGCTGTGTCTACATAATACATCGATAATATGTACTGCAGTGACAATGTCATGGATATACTGGAATATGTGTTGCGTAAACATTGAGGGTGAACTAATGGTGATGCATTGTCCAGGGCTTCTTGCTTTTTGTCTTGCATCCTAATTCAGTGGTTTCCATTGTTTTTCACCCTATCACCATCTGCCAATAATATCAATCAATCTGTCTGTTCATCGTCTGTTCATTATTGGTATCATAAGTGTATCTTCAAACATCTATGTATCTTATATTTACCTAACTTATCTTTATAAGTCAGCAATCTCCCAAGACCTCATATGCATAGGAGATTCCAGTCGCATATCAAGTTTGGGAAACGCTGTCCTAAAGTGATTCAAGAGCAGAACCAGCCGCCTCGCTCGTAATTCAAATCAAACTTCATTAAAACATATTCCCTAATAATCAGACAGTGTTTGAGTCTCGCGATGACCGTCATCAACGCATGACCGTCATCAACGCAGCAAGAGCCCTAGTGCACTAGTGGGGTGTGTTGTCAGTGTTTGGAGGCAATCTGGAGTGTTTTTCCACACAATCAGCCTTCAGCTCAAGGCAGCCTGTCAGCACCCAGCTGCTTTCACCTTCACTTTGCTGATTTATTTTTTTTGTACGATTAACAAATACGTCAAGGAAATGTGTTCAGGATGTTAAATATTAATAACGGGTCTTCCAACTGAATTGTGTCAAAAAAATCAAAACATGTTCTTTGTTGCAGAACACATTTGGAGTAGCATAGTGTCTAAAGTCTAGATTCACATTGAATGTCTCAAAGAGGAATAGACATGAAAATAACGAAAAACAGTATCAGCGTCAAGGATACATCAGTTATACTAGTCTTGCGTTTGCATTTGGAGCGCTGCCTAGTTCATATCTATAAAGCACTTACTTTCAAGTGGGGTTGAAAGGGGTCTTTAAAATGCCTTGGATTGCACATGCCTACAGACACTTTAGGGCTACACATGAGGTGAATGAAATATTGAATGATGACACACATGTCTCCACTGTGCTTGCTAATATGGCTCTCCCCTTGAACCCTGTTTCAGATGCATCCATGTATGGGGAGCTCGCCGACTTCTATGGAGGTAAGGACGGCACTATGCTAAATGGGACTTTTATTGTGTAATACCATCTTTCAAACTAAGAATACTAAAAAAGTAAAGTGGCCCTTTTTTAAATTAAAAATAAGCAGATAGGCAATATGCAATTAATAAGCTTTTGCGGTTGTGAAATGTTATCCTGTTGCCTCTGTTTCCCAAATGAAGCACACTTGCACGTACACACACACACACACACACACACACACCCCCGCATGCACGCACATGCACAGACATACACACACGACCAATTTCCCTGTGCAGAAACATACAGTCTTCATATATGGGTGTGTGTAGCTGGCGCTAGGCGTGCGGAGTGAGACACATTGACTTTGACCTCGGAGGTAAAGCGCGGGTGTAGGGAGAAGTTCAAGTGAGCTTTCATCCGCCCCGACGGGGAATGAGAGAGCGGCGTATTCAATTATGAATGACTTGGTCCGCTGCTGCTGCTGCTGCTGCTGCGGAGGCTCTGCCAATTCCAACTATTTAGATTAAAAAAGGAAAATACTGGCAGACTGCATGTGGCGCTCTCGCCTCAACCCGAAAAGTTCAAAAGTTCATGACAGACTATGTGTCCAATATTAATGTGTACTAGTTGCTTTGTTAATTGTGCGCCCCTTAAGGATTAATAACATGAAATCCGAATGGCCGAGCGTTACACAAAAACTAAAACTAAAGAGTTATACCCGGGATTCGCTGTGTATGGCCGGGTCCGGGATATTAATCCTTCACACAAAGACATAAAAGCTATAGAAAAGGTTTGGTATTCATGAGGTTCTCCTTGGTTTTCTTAGACCTGTGTACTTGTTGACCACAAGACTGTGTAGCCTATTGTTCCTTTGGGGCAGAATCCATCGCAGGGTCCTTCCACGGTTGTTTAAATGGCGGTGCCATTCGAGGCGAGGTAATGATCATCCACTGATCACGCCTTCTGGCTTGTTTTCCGTTATTTGTCCCTATAAATCCAGACTCCGGAGTTCATTGGTTTCCACTGGACCGTGTCCACAGCGTTATAGTTCAATTTCCTACGGCTAGTTAGCTGCTCAGCCAATGTTGATGTGTCCAAAGAATTTGCTCGCGATAGGCCTTTCGGAGTGATGATAATGGGATAGATGTCTCCTTTATTTGGACTTAATTACAGTGCACTCCATGCTGAATGTCTCTCTGGGTAGGGATAGACCACCACCACCACCACCGACCACTCCCATCTCCCTTTCTCCCAAACAGCATACCAAATGACACTCCTCTCTGTGGTCACTGACCCGGAAGGTATTCCCATGCTACCCACATGAAGCACAACGGAGAGGGGAGGGGTGTGTCGACACTCCATGGCAGATCTTTGGCCAATCTTTTTGGCCATCAGCTTCTGACTCTTGCCTCCCCCCACGGAGCAGCAAGAGTGCAGTGGTATGGACTATATGTCTGCCTGTCGGGTCGAGTTAGAGAGGGCCATCACAGATGGACTAGATACTTCTTCCTTGTGGCCTGCAGGAGAGCGAGGGAGAGAGAGAGAGGGAGGGAGGGAGGAAAACATGTCCTGAGGTTGTTGTTTGTTGTTATCGCACATTTTGGACACGTTTGGTGATTGCGCTCTTCGCGTTCACCCAAATGCGGCGCGTCTAGCCTTTAATCTATGGACGATGTACACTGCTGTGTGGTGCGTACGGGATCAGTCTGCGGATGGACATTGCAGTAATTACTTCATGGATTATTGAGTTTTCAGGGCCTATATGTGGCTATCACGAAAGGGAAGACGGATGAAAGCTATTTCTGTGTGACTGTGTGATTCATTATACATGACTCATTTCTGCTGGAGTGAGAAATGGTCGGCGGATGGGCTTGATAAACACCCGACGTCCCCCTCGACCCAACGGCCCCCTCTTGGGCCATTATTTAGGCGACCACGAAATTCTGTTGGTGAGCTTTATTACCGTCCCCACCAACCAAATTTCAGGATTTACGGTTTTGTTATTTACAACGCAGTGCTGCTTTGTTTTCGTCGCATCTGTGGGCAATTTGAAAATGTCTGCCAATAATGGCTGGGCAACTCTTTTTTTTATGAATTAACACACACACTGTGCATCCTGCCACTGTTATAACATTGTGCAGTGATATGAAAATAGAGTAGGGCTTCGTTTCCCCCCCTCACACTCCGGTCCGGTCTCCCGCTGCTCCCAATAGGTTGTCTTCATGGCACACTTCCTCTAATTAACACTGGCCAAGGCGAGGCCGCGGTTTCGGCAGCTGTTTGTGTCGAGTGTGCGTTCATTGTAGTGTACTAAGCCTGCATAATAATAATAATGGGCCTTATTCACATAGTGGCCATCTTGGTTCTAAACGCTAACTGGGTGATGGAACTGAATGTTTCTAGTTTGGAACCAAGATGGCCGCTAAGTTGTTTGTGTGTGTTTGTGTGTGTGTGTGTGTTTGTATGTGTGTCTGCTGTGGTGCGAGGGAAATGCGAGAGGATGGCAGGCCGATGGCGAGGGTTAAATTGAGGAAGTCAGGACCATATTGTGATGCTGGGTCAGCCCAGAGACCGTGATGCGCTCGGTTGTGTTGAAGTAATGTGCCTATTACAGTAATCCCCCAACTTGACACAAGCTCATGAACCTCACATGAACCTCATCTGAATGCGCCGCTGTGTGTTTATCTCCGCTGTGTGGGTGAACGCATTGTTTGTGTTTTCGCGTTCATATTTTACGCTCACATCGTTTCCCCGCAAACATTACAGTAACAGAGACGCAGAGTAATGCCTGAGTGTCTACCAACACTGTGGTACGCAAATACATCCGAGGATAAATCTGAGGGAAAACATCATTTTTTTGCGGTTGTGTCTTTGCAGTCTCAATATTAAGAGGAGCGTTTACTCTACTGTACTCTGTGCCTTCTGGTGTAGCCGCACAGCGCGACTGTGGGAACATGTGTCTGTGCCTCGTTAGAGTCTGATGGCGGCTGACAGCCTTTATAACGACAGCGTCCTCCGCATCCCACACAGAGGCCCGGTGTAAATATACTGCTGTTCTCCAAGCCAATGGTATGAAGGACCATATTTCATTCACATTTCTGTTCACAGATCTGTCGAATATTGAGTTAGAACCCATCGTCTGTATTCGATTCATGTTTTTTTTGGTCTGTGAGAAAGTGAGAAAGTTTAAACCGACGAGCAAGACGGCACGCTTTGACTCGGGGGATTCTGGGAAATTATCACTTTGGCACCCGGGCCAACATCATACTGTACATATGTTCTGTGTCCCACTTGGCTGAATCCCAATTTGCATATGTAAATGTGCCACAGATGCAACCGCCCAAAAACGCGCAGCTGTTGAGCAAAGTTCGGCTGAGCTGGCATTTGTCAACATGATTGTGTTTGTATAAGTTTTATATATATCCTCCGTCAAGTATACGATGAAAACAATCGCTCACAGTTTTAGGCAACACTAAATTTAAAAAAAAAACAACGAAGCGGTTCGCAAACATGCTACGCAATTAAAAGGTGACCGTTGTGAACCGTTGTGTGCACATGTGGTATCATCACAAGCCGCACGCCGTCGTCCCACAGCTAAAATGACATGTAATGCTGCGATGAATAATTGATTAAAAGCAATGACAGCACAGATTGGATGCTCCTGCGATAGTCTGGTGTGTTGTAGTAGTAGTGCAGGCTGATGTGTTTTAACATTCACATGGGAGTCCTGCTGTCCTGCTTCTTACACTGAATAGCAGGCTGTGTTTGACACTGAAGTTTGTCCAGTGAAGGGCATCTTTATCCCTCCAGTTGGCCCTGGAGACAAAGGGTTTTCATTCAGTGTGTCTTTGTGTGTGTGTGTGTGTCTGTGTGTGTGTGTGTGTGTGTCTGCCTGTCTGTCTGTTGGTCCGTTACATTAGTCTGGCCGTGTAAATGATTGCCTGACGCGTTGGAGATCGCCACAGTGCAATCCATAGTTAAGTGGTGCCAATAGAACCGGGAGAGAGAGAGAGAGAGAGGGAGAGATGGAGAGGGAGGAGGGAGAGAGAGAGAGAGAGAGAGAGAGAGAGAGAGAGAGAGAGAGAGAGAGAGAGAGAGAGAGAGAGAGAGAGAGAGAGGGAGAGGGAGAGGGAGAGCAGTGGAGGCCGGAGGCCGGTGGTGGGTGGAGAAGGGCGGTGGAGAAGCAGAAGCACATGCAGACTGAGTGAGTGGAATGAACGGCTGGGAGCATGACCCCTAGTGCCAGAGAACCAGAGATAGTGTTTGAATGTGAGCTATAACAGGGGGGGGGGGGGGGGTTCGTTCACCCTGTTAGAGGAGGAACATAGCGGCGGGAAAAAGGGCGACTTGAGTCAATTCTGAGCGGTGGATGGGTTTGACTGTTTGTCTTTGTTGTGATGATGTGAATGACTGATGTGTGGAATAATGCCCAGGAGAGGAAGCGATGAGAGCGGCTGATGGAGACATCCAGAGATACAGCAGGAGTGATGGGAGAAAAGGGAAATCAGTCGGGCAAAGATGAGAGAGAGAGAGAGAGAGAGAGAGAGAGAGAGAGAGAGACTTGCACACACACACACACACCCAGGGAACGTGACACGAGGGCAGTTTAGTGCACAGGGAGCCACTCACACAGAGCAAGAGGTCTGTGTGGCTGGCAGCTGGGTCTGCTGCGCTGCCCTGCTCCAGTGCTCCCCATGGCCATCTGTCTCATACCTCAGCATGGTGGGGGTGGGGGGGGGAGGGGGGGAGAGGGGGGAGAGAGCCTGTAGAGAGCCTCCACCAGCAGACCTCTACCCAGGTCAAACCACCTGCCTCCCACACGCCTGCCACCGGTGCTTACAGTCCTCCCTCCACACGCACAGCCGTCTCTTATCCCCTCCAGGTGTCACTTCTCTGGGTTTCAGCACTCACACTCCTCCACAGCACAGCCGCTCCTCGGGCGCTGATTGCATAATCCGACCGCTGGATTTTATTATTCCTTTTCCACATTTAACACTGTGGTCCTTGTTCCTCTGGGACATTCTGTTCCCAATGATGGGTTTTTTTTTTGTGGTTGTTCTTTCCCGAGCTATTCTGCGCTATCTTTGTTTATGTAATTCACAAGGACATGATTACTCTCTTAGCGCAAGTTGGACAGTGTCCTCGAAGCCCTGTTGTGTTGATGGTGGTAAAATGTCACAGTTTCACAGCACCGAGCTCACAGATAACCGCCTCTCTTATCTCTGCCTTCTGTTGATTTGCCAGACGAATACGCGCTCCGGACCTACCTTATGTCACAACCACAGTTGGGGGTGACTGTAATCACAGTACATGTATCTGTAACACAATAGTTTAACGTGTTACGGTTCCTCAATTCAGCACATTACATTTGCGTTACTCCGCAAATGCAATGTGCTGAATTTAGGAACCGTAACGCGAGTAGCGTAACAATTTACTTTCTACGGGGAGTAAATAAGTAAAGTAATGCATTATCTTATTTCAAAGTAACAAGTAATGTGTAATAGATTACTTTTCTTGAGCAACGACCCGTTGTCCTTGTCTTCTTCGTGGACGTTACCTTGCTGTCGGCTCATTGGGCCGCGGTGACTAGGGGAGTGCGTGTCGTAGGGGATATGTCCGATATACAGTTAAGCGTGTCAAGGTGACATTTTCATTACTCTGAAAGTAGGGGAGGATATTTTAGTCTTCTACACTCCAGGAGCAATCCTCCTGTGTTTCAGGCATCAGGTGTGTGTGTGTGTGTGTATGTGTGTGATGATTAGGTACACACACACACACACACACACACACACACACACACACACACACACACACACACACACACACACACACACAGCGGCTCACCTAGTCATGGGTAAACACCTACACACCGACTTGATCTAAGGGAATATTCAGCATTGTAGTACACCGCTCATTGCTTATTCATAGCCGTGTCATTTTGTGTGTGGCTTATTCATAGCGCCATGTGATCTCTGTCTGTTTTAATGAGTAACCTGGGCTAATTGCATGTGTGTGTCTGTGTGTGTGTGTGTGTGTGTAGAAGCTAGGCTAATGAGCAGAAACACATATTCAGGATTATTTTACCAGCTTCTGGTGATGACACACCCATCGATACAAGACAGAGCAAATGTTCTATTTTTGAGTCGTCTGACTGATGGTTGCGGCTATCTATAGCGATGTCATGTTTCATTCCTCGATTAGTTACGGCTCAAACCGGTGAAAACATTCAGTGTGTTTCCGTGGAAGCGTTTCAATACGCCAGCTGCGGTATGAAGTAAGAGTTGAAGCGGTTGTGAAACACGCACAGGATGTGGCGGACGTCTCCTCAAAGACTGTCTGGTCTTCATTACGACCGCTTTAAAGCGTCAACACATTCCTCTTACTGTCTGCTGCCGACCCACAACAGACAACCTTTTGTCCTACGTTTTGCTTTGTTTTTGTATGTAGCGCACTCTAGCGTAGCACTAGAGATGAGTCCCAATGAAAGGCACAATATGAGTTTCATGTACAATAATAATAATAATAATAATAGCCAGCCATGCAAGGTGACAGCGCCGTCAGCGTTTGAATGTGTGTATGAGTGAGCGAATGTGAGGCAAACATTGTTGAGCACTTTTAGTGGCCACTGGTCTAAAAAAAGCGGCATATACTGTAAATGCAGTCCATTTACCATTTTACCATTTCTCATTATCATTATTGCTAATACTACGCCCTCCAGCTCTGCACAGCACATTGACAGTGACACCCAACACATATTTATGTATTTATGTATTTATTTGTTGACCCGGAACGGCCAGATAGTTAAGACAGCGTTGATGTCATTGAATTCAGTTTGACCCGGCCGGCTCACCGCTCTCTGTCCCCGTCTGTCTCCATCTCTGTCCCCGGTACCAGCGGACGGATACGGGCCGGTGTTTGAGGAGCAGCCGGTCAACACCATCTATCCCGAGGAGTCGCCGGAGGCCAGGATCACCATGAGCTGCCGGGCGCGGGCCAGCCCCCCCGCCTCATACAGGTATATATACGGCCGGCTCCTCTCTCCTCTCTCCCCCCTCCCCTCCCCCCTTTGTGACAATTCACGCTATAATCCTTTTTTCTCTTTTCCTCACTCCTCTAAAGCCACTTATTGTGAGTCAGGTCAAGTTTACGTATATAGCACATTTCATTTCAACAGGCGTAGAGGTGATAGGTGGTTATACATGATGGAAAGACATAAAATAAGAAGGTATTGTATATTTTAAAACATATAAGATAGTATAAAAACATATTAGTAAAGAAACTATTCAAATAAAAAGGGAATAGGATAAGAATATTAACATTTGTATTAAAATATGAAAATCTTTATTAAAATAAAAGTTTTACCTGTTGACCACAGGTACTTTAAGCCTAAATAAAAGCTAGCAGTTAACATATAACTCC
>JAOPHQ010004724.1:37500-39346 GCA_030340625.1 Merluccius polli | reverse complement strand
TGTAATTGGACTCCAGTCTATTCTATTCTAGCTGATTCGATATGTGTCGCGATGTTTAAGTATCGCGGCTCTACAAGTGTTTTGCGATTTCGGTTTAACTTTTTTAAGACTAGCCCATGGGGGGAACAAAGTTGAACCTGTACTACACTTCGAGAGGCATAGATATCATGAGGCGTCTTTCCCGAAAACAATGCACATCACATAATGCCAGTCCGTCTCTCTGACCTCTTTTATTTCACACAATGACATGTATTGTATATTGTACTCTATTCTCATGGCCTCCAGTCTACTCTCTACTCTATTATTTCCAATGCAATTGTACTCCGGTCTATTATTTTCTATTGCGGTATCCTATTGCATGCTCCTCTATCCCATCCTTTTCTACTCTGCTCTGTTCTCGCCGTAATGTCTCGGCGTGTCTCTCTGTAACAGGGCACCCCGTGGAGATGTAAATAAGCCGCTATACGGCGCTTGCCTCCGGTGCGTAGGTCTTCAAATCACAACCAACCTTCAAATTGTGCAGTTAAACAAGAAAGAAAGAGAGAGGGGAGAGAGAGCGTACGTGTGTGTGTGTGTGTGTGTGTGTGTGTGTGTGTGTGTGTGTGGAAAGGGAATTAGTGCAGGAACCGCGGGCAGGGAGCGGGAACGGGGCCCAGCAGGGGACCCCGGGTGTATTATCCCCCCGGTCCCCTACTGAGAAAGCATGCAAAGCACTGCAATCTAAAAGGGGTTTGTGTTTGTTGTGTTTGCATTTATGTCCATATGTGCGTGCATCGGCATGCGCCTGTGTACTGTATGTGTGTGTGTGTGTGTGTGTGTGTATGTGTCTGCGATGCGTTTGCGTGCTTTGCGGGCTTGTTAGGGAAGAGCGGCTATAGTAGTCTTCCTCATTATCCGGTTGTTCATCACGTTTTGTCACTTGACCACTTTGGCGTACAATTGGCCCATTTAAAGGGGCGCATCGCAGCTGCTACATTTATAGTTATTGGCTGACGGTTATATACTATGAAAGGCCCGCATCAGCACAACCACCAGCCATTCTCCCAGTCCCATTTCGCCAGGTGATTCGGCAGCAAGAGAAGCGTTAATGGGTCCGACGCATGCGTGCGCCGGCGCCGCGGCGGCGATGTTCCCCCGCGGGCTTCTGCTTATCCGGGGGCCGGAAATACTCACGGTTGTTTGCTTCATGTTTTTTCTCAAATCGTCTCTCCGAAAGTCGCATTATCTGTGACTATTTAGCCGTTCGCGCGTCGCGCATTTGGATAGATGTCACCTGAGGAACAGGTAAGAGGTGAAGCCTCTCGCTCAGGGATGTAGGCCACTCAAGACAGAGGGGGGGGGGGGGGGGGGGGGGACTGAAGCGTCTACCCTCCCTAGCCATGAAGCAATTGCATTAAATGTTTATTTTTTATTTTATTATTTTTTTTGGGGGGGGGGGGGGGGGGGCGATGTGTCATAACCTTTTTTTACTGCAACTTACCACTTCCTTGCTTGCTTGTCCACAACCATTTTTTCTCTCTCTCTGTCTCTCTCTCTCTCTCTCTCTCTCTCTCTCTCTGTGTCTCTGTCTCTGTCTCTGTGTCTCTCTCTCTCTCTCTCTCTCTCTCTCTCTCTCTCTCTCTCTCTCTCTCTCTCTCTCTCTCTCTCTCTCTCTCTCTCTCTCTCTCTCTATCCCTCTCTCTCCCTCTCTGATGCCATACAGGAGACGGAGCAGAGATTGCCCCTTCTTTCACCGTAATTAAACAAGGTTCCGCCTTTATTTCATGTCCATTAGCAAGGGAGCTCATGGCTGTGCTTGGGAAATGGTCATTATCACAGACAGAAATAGGGACATAAATTTGCTGTT
>JAOPHQ010004724.1:22500-32500 GCA_030340625.1 Merluccius polli | reverse complement strand
AACCTTTAAGGGTATTTTTTTTTACTGTTTACTAGTGCTGGCCGAGAGAAACGCCCCCGTTCATCCAGATTTGAGCTTGTTGGCCATCAGACTTTAGATTAGTAATCTGAAGTCCGATTTGTGAGACTAGGGTTTATGGTTCAGGGTGTTTGGTTTGGTTTGGTGTCAGGGGTTCGGATGGGTTTTCAGGGTTAGGTTTTAAGGGTTTGGTTTGGTTTTCATTTTAGGGTTCATTTTGGGGTTTGGTGTTGGATAAGTTAGGGCTTTATTTCAGAGTTTAGTTGTAGGGTTAGGTTTTAGGGTTTGATTTTGGTTTCAGGGTTAGGGAGTAAGGTTAGGTTATGTGTCCAGAGTTAGGGGCCGGATCAAAACATTTCAGGGTTAGGGAGTAAGGTTAGGTTATGTGTCCAGAGTTAGGGGCCGGATCAAAACATTTCAGGGTTAGGGAGTAAGGTTAGGTTATGTGTCCAGAGTTAGGGGCCGGATCAAAACATTTGTAAAAGTGGAAGGTTAAAGTAGTATAAAGACTTTCCCGTGCCATTTAGTTAACTCGCCGGTTACTCCCACTCACAACGCAAAGTCGGTGAATCATTCATCCGACTCTGACCCGTTGTGGTCCAGGACATTTTCTAGACCGGAGAAATTCATCATTAGGCACCGTGTGATTTATAAAGTCAATGTCTTTGTATGCTCTTCAAAAACAAAGAATTCCCTCCGGTGTGGACAAACAAAATCACATTAATCACAAAGAGCGCTAAGCATTTGTCCTTGAGTCTGGCCGCCTGTAACTGGAGGGACCTGAAAATAGTGACGAGCCGTTCCCCTTGTACGCTGAGGTTATTTAGGACAGACACACCCGAGGCAAGGCTCGAACACAGGACAGGCAGGACGGGCCGCGTCCAAGGCCTTTCGCCGGCACATTCGGTTGAGGTACATTATCTCTCGGAGGCTTTTAATCCGGTGCTCCATATTTCAGAAAAGGGGTGGTCTAATTGGTTGTTACAGAAATGTTGGAAAACGGTACGTGCTTTGATGTGAAGTAAACAAGACGCATTTGGTCCTTTGCGCACAAACACATCCTCCTCGTTACATAATTTGTATTATAAGGAAAGACAAGTTGGATGAAGACGAGGAGGGATAGATACGGGTTCTTAGGGATAAGAAACACTGCAATGGATTTTGATGAACATTTATTCACCTCTAATTGAAATATATGAGTGGTAGGAAACACAAATCTATTCCTTTATGTGTGTTATTTAGGTATTTGCTCTGAGGGTGAATTCACCTCACTGCATTATTACTTACTAATAACATATATATATATATATATATATATATATATATATATATATATATATATATATATATATGAAATTATGTGGGTCCCTGCATCACTAAACTAAGGCGTACCGTTACCCTTATGTCTGCCGGCTAAAGCTTCCTATGCCCATCTCCAACACACTTTGCATTAGACAGTTTAAGATCGTCTATGTAACGAGAAGGAGACCCTTAAATTGTGGAGGCGTGAACACTTTTTCATGTGTTTTCGTCACCCGGGTGCATTCAGACCGTGAATGTGATGAGCACCGGGCGCCCCCCCCCCCCCCCCCCCCCCCCCTCCCCGCCGTGAGACATTATGATTGTGATCAGGTTATTCTAATGAGGGTGGCAGCCGTCCAAGACCAGCTCACCGGACCTCAAACCGTCCACCGAGGGACGATTCCCGACATCTGTCCTCTCCATCAACCTTGAAATGTCC
The DNA here is from genome assembly GCA_030340625.1 of Merluccius polli. Classification (NCBI taxonomy): domain Eukaryota; kingdom Metazoa; phylum Chordata; class Actinopteri; order Gadiformes; family Merlucciidae; genus Merluccius; species Merluccius polli. The sequence continues at coordinate 30,741 of JAOPHQ010004724.1, read as the reverse complement.
CCGCCGAGACTCGGTCGTCAAGTGAGGAAAAAAACTTTGGTTTATTTTCCGTTTTGCTATTGACACGTGTCAATAGATGGGGAAGATGCGAGGGCGTCTTTGTGTGTCTTTTGAGTTCCTGCTTGTGGTCGCCTTTTCCCGCACACCGAATCTTGAGATTATGCAAATGTGACATCCACAGAGAGGGGAGAGGAGGGGAGGGGAGGAGAGGAGAGGGGAGGAGGGGGGAGGTAGAACTGGAAGCCGACGGGCGGCTTCCAGTTGCCACGGCGCTGATGGGAAACTGATACTGGAAATTAGTCTGATTTTCAGCAGACAGAAGAGCAGAGACGCTCCCCTCTTTATTGCTGTCATGTGAAAGTGTCTGGCAGGGGAGGAGGAGGGTGGGGTGGTTGGGGGGGTGGGGGGGGGGGACATTCACATTCATCTCACTTTATAAAAATGAGCTCGTCTCAACGCCATCCACCTTATTCATGTTGCCACGATTATCCATAAATTAATAAAACCTGACTGGTTATTACTCGGAAAACGATGAGGAGGGGAGGAAGGACAGGGAGAGGAGCGGTGGCGGAGACTGATTTTTGGAGAAAAATAAAATATCAAAAGAGTTTATGGTGAACAATCTCCAGATAATTAACCCGGGACGATAAACAAAACATAAATTTAGATATTGCCTTTATTTGGACTACCACTCAAATATGCGCCAGCCACGTTATTTTAATTAAAAGATAAATCTATGTGACACGCCGCTTCCCAGTTAATTATTCAGTGCTGTACAATAAAAATAAAAGCCATTAAATATTCCATGCACTCTATTTCTCCATTAACAGTAAAAAGCGCTCGACTTGGGGACGGCAATTCTGCTTCTGCTGTTGTTTTTGTCTGTTTGTGCCCATTCCTCCATTCCTCTTGTCTGCATGTTTGTGTGTATGCTGGCTGGTTCAGCGCTGAACTGAACTTTGGCTTAAAGTGGAGTCTTTTGTCTTTGCAGCAGTGGGCTCAGCTTGTTTCTTACTGTTATATGTGGGGCCATGCATTGCGTTTTTAGTAGTAATTACAATTTATTCAGAAAGTTAGTTTTTTTTTCTTTTTTTTTCTAATCAATCATAATAATACAGGATATAAAAAAGGAACATTTCAGAAATTATATCAACTAATGTGTTAATTTGGTGTGTGTGTGCGTGTGTGCAGAATGTATATTTTCCTAAAAATAAATATAATAATGCAGGCTTTTCAGTTTGCTGTTGTACGTATGTGTCATAATAATAGTAGTGACTGGAAATATGTTTTCCATTTTTTTTTAAACACATTGACAATAACCACCTTATTTTCCGAGACGGCTGTAGTGCAATAGATTCCCAATGGGCAGACATGTCTGGCTCATGGACGTGTCAGGGAAATAATTGTGACAGGGATGTAACCTTTTCCACTGTATTGTATTTATTATTATTTCTTTATTTAATTATTTCTTTATTTATGTATTTATTAACCTCATCACTTCTCGGTAATATGCTGAAGATTATGACATGTGAATCCACATACCATAACATACAAACATATGAATGAATGCAAATCGACAAGAACGTAGCGTCAGTGTGGTTTGAAATTGAAACTAACAAAACAAGTAATTCAAGATAAGTGTTTTAATTAACGAGGCAGGAATCACTGAACAAAACAAAGATATGTGGAAACGATAATATGATGAACATTTTGGTGAATTGTTCTGAATAAACGGTCACCGTTGCAGACTTGGAAACCGTGTTGTTGATTTGTGAAACAGTACATTTTAGGTCCATGATGTAACTCGCTCAACATTCCTGGGCTCACAGTCACTCGCTTTCTGTCTCGCTTGCTTTTCTTCTCTCCTTCTTGATTATTTCCTTCACTCCACCTCCACCAGTCTGTCATCTTCTCTGTGGCTCCCTTATCCATCTTTCAAATGTGTGTGTGGGGATTGGATTTCTTGCAACCAGCTTTGTGTGTGTGTGTGTGTGTGTGTGTGTGTGTGTGTGTGTGTGTGTGTGTGTGTGTGTGTGTGTGTGTGTGTGTGTGTACATGAGAAATGTTAGCTCCTTCAGGCGGAGTTCTGCCTCGAAGGCCCCTCGGGGTGTTAGCAGTTTGGCCCTCACTGTTGTGTCCTCCTGTGTGTGTGTGTGTGTGTGTGTGTGTGTGTGTGTGTGTGTGTGTGTGTGTGTGTGTGTGTGTAGGTGTGTGTGTGTGTGTGTGTAGGTGTGTGTGTGTGTGTGTGTGTGTGTGTGTGTGTGTGCGAGCGAGCGTGCGTGCGTTACGCGAGCGTGCGCGTGCGGCGCGTGTGTGTGTGTGCGGGAAAGAAGATATTGACTTTCTTAAAGTCCGGATCATTTCTCTTTATCTGAACAACATTAACAACCCCCCCGTCCGCCGTGTCCACCCACACCAACACAATACAAAACTCCATAATTCCTTATTATCCGCGCCCTACAGTGTCCTACAGCCACCAGCGCCCGAAAATACAATGAAAGCTGATATCTTTGCTGTCGCTGCCCTTAAACCAATACAGTTGGCCTTTCATGTGACCAAAAATATTGGATTCTCAACACTGCATCTTCCCCTTTCGGAAGCACAGCAGAGACAAAGTAAATTAGAGCAATGAACACTGTGAATAGCCGGGACGGCGCGTTAGTTTGTTCGTTTTCGACGCGAAAGGTGGCGGAGTTAGCGACACGAAGCGGGCCGAGAGGAATGGGTTAATTATACAGGTTAGCACCCTGTGGCTGCGGCCTCTCCCCTGGGAACGGGTGCCGGGTAATGTAGAGATATTGTTCTTGTTTCGCCACACCTTTGATAAACGCGGTCTTACAGAGCGGTACCGCTCCGACCCAGCTTGCGCCTTTGCGCGACCATCCGGGGGTTAATGTCCTCTTTTTTTCCGTGACGCCGTAATGTCCCCCTGTGTTGGCAACGCTATGAGGTGACCTCTAAACGCACACGTACAGGAAAGCAGCGGACGCGGTAACTGTCCGCGTCTCAGATGGACGCTTTAAATACATCGCTGATTGATCGTTACGTCGTTTTTCTCTTCTTCTTTTTTTTTTTTTTTTTTCCCCTTTCTCTTTTCTACGGGAATGAACTCATTTCAGCGAGACAGATAGACAGAGTGGAGGTAGAGAGAGAGAGAGAGAGAGAGAGATGGAGAAAGGGATGGAGCAGAGGATGGAGAGAAGAGGAGGAGGAAAGTAACTTAAAGGGGTTCTGGCCCAGCTGATGGAACTCAACTTGACCCTTTGGCATCGAGTTACCACCGTTGAACTCTGAAAGTGCCTTTTGATTGTGTGTGTGTGTATGTGTGTGCACGCGCGTGTGTGTGTGTGTGTGTGCGTGTTAGTGTGTGTGTATTAGTGTTTTGCTGAATTGATTTCCTCTGCGATGACAGCTCCAGTCAGACTGGCACCAATGTCCCCCCCACCACCACCACGCTCCACCCCACCCTCTCAAAGACACACAACCACCACCATTGCCGCCACTGGCCTCAAAATACATACACACACGCGCGCGCGCGCACACACACATGCACACACACACACACATGCCTACAGTACAGTAGTGCTCATCAGTCGCACTGAGCGAATGGCATGTCTGTAGTGTTATGTTCTGAGTGGACGGTGTGTGTGTGTGTGAGTGTGTGTGTGTGTGTGTGTGTGTGTGTGTGTGTGTGTGTGTGTGTGTGTGTGTGTGTGCGCGGTGTGTGTGTGTGTGCATGTTCAAGGGCCCTCATTCTCCATCCTAACTGTCGCTAAATCGTTTACGCGGATCATTTTTCTGATAAAAGCATTATATATGGCATTGGAGGACAAAAGTCTCTATAATGATTTTGGGTCAATTCATCTGTCTTCCCGGAAAAACGTCTCCCTCCATAACCACGAATTAATCTCCCTAGTTAACATCTCTATCTCCCCATCTCCGTCTCTCTCTCTCTCTCTCTCTCTCTCTCTCGCCTCTCTCTCTCCCCCTCTCTCTTTACTCAATCATATGTACGTTCTGCAGACTTCTGACATCATGTGTGTGGTGTATTGTGTTGTGGGTGTGTGTGGGTGTGTGTTTGTGTGTGTGTGGGTGTGGGTGGGTGTGTGTGTGTGTGTGTGTGTGTGTGTGTGTGTATAACATGGCACGGGGGGTTGTATAATGAAGTGCACAGCAGGCCCTGCCTTTCACAGCGTTGATCGGGCGGTTGATAGCGTCCGTCCGTCGGTTCCCGGTGGTCGGGACGGGACAGGGAGCGCTCGAATCGTCGGTGTGTGGGTATACTGGCTGCTGTCGAGGGGGCGTGCGGTGTGCAGGCGCAGCGGGGGGGGTCTTTAGGTTGACCTTGTGGGGCTGCACTGTATAGGGACAGTATGTAGCTTCATCCTGCAGAGAGAGAGATGGGTGGAGAGAGAGAGAGAGAGAGAGAGAGACAGAGATACAGAGACAGGGAGATACAGAGAAAAGGATAGAAGAACTAACTGATTGGTGATTGGTGAACCAATCCTCCAGGCCGACAATCCCTTTGGTTTCCCCCATAGGCGTAGATTACGGGGGGGACGGGGGGGACATGTCCCCACCACTATTTATAATTTGAATTTTGTCCCCACCACTTTTAAAAATGTGCAAACCAATTGCGACCGAAAATATCCCCACATACTCAACCAAAACCGTCAAGTCTAAATCATGCGATAGGCGCGCACGATGACATCCTCACCCCCCCCCCCCCCCCCCGTCGACAATCGCGCAACTCCCCCCCCGTTGACAATCGCGCACCCCCCCCATTGACAATCGCCATAGCTTGAATAGACCTTAGTCTAGTCGATAATAGTCACCTTAACTGTCAATAATTGATTTCCGCTTCAGAAGTCTACTCAACCATCGGGCTATTGCGCAATATCACTAGCCACCCATGCAACTGTGTGTCATAACACGAACACGTCAGACAGAGGAAAATGTGGAAACGCGTGACATGGTGGGAGGGGGGGGGGGGGGAATATCTGCAGCATGCTAATGGTCTATTCCACCACACCAGACCCATTCAGGTACCGCTTAATGCAATGCAAATGGGCCTTGGCTCACTTTAGAGTAGCAAGCCTGACGCCACTCCATCCACCTCCCTCGCATCCCTGCATACATCTGTCCCCCCACCATCCATCCATAACACCCCCACCCACTCACCCACCCACCCACCCACCCAATATGTGCCCACCACCGCACCGCTACACCACACCCTACATGACAACACAATAGCAGTGCAAGGCAGGGTTATTTTTCTACATCTCTAACCAAGTCACCCCCCACCGCAGCACCACCCGTCTCTCTCTCTCTCTCTCTTCATCTCTCCCCCCCACCCCCATTCTCTCTCTCTCTCTCCCTCTCTCTCTCTCTCTCCCAGATTGAATCTGATCATTGCCTCGGCAAACACAATGGCCCTTAATAGCCACAGCCGTTTGTTTGAGGGATGCCGATTACTCCGCCATCATAAGCCACTTCACTTAGCTCGCTCACTCACTGCCCAGTGACAGGGAGGACAAAATGGAGGGAGAGGAGCGAAGACGAGAAGGGGTGGAGTGAGTGAGGAAGAGGGGGCCAGAGATTGAGAGACACAGAGATTCATCAGAGAGAGAGAGAGACGGAGACAGAGACAGAGATGGAAAGACTGCATGCTACTTTAGGTTATAAATAAAGAGTACATTTGCAGCTCCTCTAATTCACTACTTGGGTTTTTTCCTTTTTTAATATCGCCGTGATTAAATTTGAGACCTAAATCAAATTAACATATGGGTCTTAATAGAGGCGGCGCGATGGGCGCAGGGAATATCAATAGGTAAGACGGTTGCAGGGATTTAAAAAAAAAAAAAAAAGGAAACAATCCTTTTAAGGGGAGCTCTCTCTCTCTGGCCGTAAACACGGACCGGGATGAGGGGAAGTGTTGCAGTCAATAGTTTGCTTACAGAGTCCGGAGAGAAACACGCAGAGCCGACATGCTTGTGTAAGACCTCCACACACACACACACACACACACTGCGCGCACAGACAAAAGGCGCCGCGTGGCGTGTGCAATGCGATGCAATGCCGAGGAACCACGGCGAGGGAAGACGAAGGGATTTGGAGTGACTTTGTGTTTGGCAATCTGACACGGGCTCCACCGCAAGCTTTCCCAGGCTTTGTGATATTACATTGTTTGCTCCTGAGCCCAGACAAAAGGGGATTGCTACAAGTTAAGGGGTGGCGGTGGTGGCGGCGGCGGTGGCGGCGGCGGCGGCGGTAGCGGTGGCGGTTTGGGGGGGGGCTGGGTTGGAGGAGTGCCTTGGATGTTCCAGTTGTCTGAATTTCCCGATAAGGGAGTAGTAGACACACAATGAAGGGTCCTGTTTTTTTTTTTTTTTTTTTCGTTTTTTTTTTCTCTCTCCCATCCCGGAGAAGTTTAATTTCACACTCTCTTACATTACGTTAAGTCCGTGAGGCAGAATATCTCATCCCATTTTACACTTAAGGAGAAGCAAGTTATGTGTCCCCCCCCCCACCACCACCACCAAACAACTCAACACTTTTTTTTTTTTTAAATCATTCCATTATCCCCTCCTATCTTACTTTCAGGCACAGTTACAAAAAAAAAAAAATATATATATTATATATATATATACAAATCGAGCTCCCAAGTTTCATTGTTAGGTGGGGAGATGTTGAGGTACAAAGAAGCGAGATTGAGATTGAAATTGCACGGTGTGGAACAGGAATAAAAGAAAGTTCAAAATAGGATGTAGCCTCGGTGATCAGCGGCGGCAGGACTTGGGAAATTGACTTCTGCGGAGCGAGACTTTCCGGAGACTTTGCTCCGGGACTAAACTTTTTCTTCATCTTCCTCTTGGGGAAAGTGGGGCGACGCACGCGCGTGTCCGGAGGAGATCGCACGCCGCCATGCACACTGTTAGATCTCAGATGCCCCCCCCTGATGAGGAAGGTTTAGAAAGTGTGCCCAGCGGTAAATCCATGTCGTGGGGTCCGGGTCCACGCTATATAGTCGCCGCCACCACCACCCCAAACGGCGACAGCCTGTACCCTGACAAAGTCCTGATAGCCCTGGAACCGACCGACTGTAGCTAACAGCGACTACCAAACAGTTGGTGTGGACGCTAACTTTTACAGACACGGACCTACCGCCGCACTCATTCACTTCACATTCATCTTCTTCATGCGCTCCGTTCGGCTTTCACGTTCACGCTCCCCGGTTGAGCCGATCCATCCTCGTCGATAAATCTGATATTTCTTGTCCTGTTTTGTTTTTTCACCGCTAACGAGGATCCTCGTTAGCTCGCCAGCCGCCACTCACTTCGACACTGTGTTAACGAACAGCCCCCTTTCACACAGCCTGTCCGAGGCGGGAATGTTGCGCCGTTGTCCCGCCTCGGCCTCCTGTATGAAATGTACAAACACCGAACGGGAGGGCGTCGTTGTTCGGCCGTTACGCCGCCAGCGGAGGAAGTAACAGAGCCGAATCGACGTCTGTGTAAAAAAAGGGTGAAGCGGCAGGACGGGAACAGGGGTGTGATGTGGGTGTGATGTGGGTGTGATGTGTGCGACCCGCCACCGGGGGATGTAAAAAGCAGTATGTTGTGCTTCAATGGTACCAGGGTGACCAGACGTCCTGAGAAATTCGGGACAGTCCCGAAATCTAAGCGTTTGTCCCGAATCCCGAATCCAGCCCTAATTGTCCCAAAAATGATACTCAAGCAGAATACTGAGTAGTTATTTTCTGATAAACATTAAAAACTGCCCATACTCAGTCCGTAGAGAGGTTGAGTCGACTGCATGCAGCCCCCGACGGCAGCTAAGTGGCTGCATGCAGCCCCGGCTACTTTTTTTTCTTTTTTTGACGTTCTATAATTAGGCGCGAATATGCACTGATTTGAGCTAATTTTCATTCATTCGTTGACATGGCTGATGCGCCGGAACCCCAACACGCCGCTAAAAAAGCAAAAGCGTCTATGCAGGTACCGGGAGGAGTGGGTGGGGAAGTACCCGTGGATTGCCAAAGCCTTAAGCGACGAAATGAAAGCATTCTGCAAAGTGTGTAGAAGAGAGTTTGGTGTTTCTTACGGAGGGGAGACAGACGTTAGACTACATGCTTGCAGCAAACTACACTGTGCCAACACCGCGACAGTAAAGACCAACACTTGTTATTAGCGTTAGGCTATAGCCTGATTCTGAAAGATCTGATTTGCACTGTTACGCAGT
>JAOPHQ010004724.1:2500-12500 GCA_030340625.1 Merluccius polli | reverse complement strand
ACACACACACACACACACGTTTGAATGTTAGGCCACAAGCACATGAAGGCATGTCTGCATGACACACACAATCACCCACGCACCAATACACATCCCCCACTCGACACACACACACACACACACACACCTGCATCAGATAACCAAACGTTTACTGACATGTGCAAACGGACACGCATGCACGGCCACACGTACTCACACACACACACACACACATACAAACACGCAGAAATAATCCTGATTTCCTCTCCCAATCTTCTGGCTATCCAAACATCTATGCTAACATCCTTCCTCCCTCAGACAATGCCTCTTAGTGCTTATCGCCCCCCAGGGGAGAGCCAGGGAGAGGGGGGAGACAAGCCAGTCAACTGGTTACTTTACCCCCGGATGGGAATTTGATTGGGAACAGACGTTAGAGGGGGGGGGGGGGGGGGGGGGCATTCACATCTGGAGCAGTGCAGCTGATCTGTTTAAAAATTAGTCAGGCATTGACCTGGGCAGCCGCTCAGTGAGGGGCCTCCCTGCCTTGGTCTACATGGCGTGTGTGCGTGTGTGTGTGTGTGTGTGTGTGAGGGGGGGGGGGGGGGGGAGACCTGAAGTTTAGGGGTTCAACGCAAATATGGATTCCATCAGTGGCCGCTGCCCTGGATCTGGTCCGGTCGAGTCCCTGGGGGTCAGGACCACAGAGGAGGAGAGGAGAACAAGAGCGGTTGATCCATCAGTGTGTGTGTGTGTGTGTGTGTGTCTTTTTACTGTCACAGCTTCCAAAATGGACACCTACTCACCAAGCAGACATACCTGTGCATTGAACACACACACACACACACACACACACACACCTCCCAACTATAACATAAGTCGTTGTTTCACATTCATGAGCGGTATTTTGTTGTAACTATCTGTTAAACCACAGCTGTGGCGTAAGCTTACAATTAATACATGCATCCCCTCGGACCAACCAAAATATAGCCATAGGCCTACTTTCTATTTAAATACATCACCAAACATCATTACGTATACTTTTCCAAACATTGTTTAACATGCAGGGACCCGGAGTAATGCAATAATGTATGAGATGATGTGTGGAGGACTAATATGACTTCACCAGACTCATCTCAAGGAAAGCACAATGCAGCATTTATCCAAAAAATGGTTAATTAAAAATATAGAAAATGGGCACAAAAGCTGCCAACATAACAGCTTAATGTGAAAGCACCCCACGAATCATATTGAACAGAAATCAATACCATTATCCCATCAGGACATCCTATGTTGCCAATATAAAGTCTAAAGCACTTTGTGAAATATGCTTTATCAAATCACGAGTCACATTTTGCCAAAAACAAGAGCTCAACGTGGGTTAATGACCTACAATCAAAATAGTCATAATTAATTAGAGTGTAAGAAGATGCTATAGTGACAAACGTGTTTTTTTTTTTGTTGCCTTTTACTAAATGTTTTTGTGAATATATTAGGTTTTATTTTCACTTTCACTAATTTTTAAAATAATTGAAGGTATGTAAATAAAGTAGACATTGTACCACATTGAATGTGAATGGAACCCATTGAGCTTAATGTATCCCCCGCCCAAATGTGCACTTACAATTTAATACTTAATTATTAGTTTAAGACATTGTCCAGCGGCTACAAACATTTGCTAAGCATTTGTTGGCCACTTTACGTTTTGACGGCGACCTCTCAAGTCTCGCCAAGGAGAGTTCAGAGCGAGACGTCTCCTCGGCGAGACTTGGTTTGGACACAATAACAAACAGACCGAGAGGTAAAGACAGATGTTTTATTTCTCTGTAGGGATCCTCTCCATAATGTCATCAGACATTTATAAGAATAATCTGAGCCGGTCAGTGGCAAAACCAGCACTTTTTCGAGGACGTACATTGAAGGGGCGCTAATGCCCTATAGTTTTACATTGCTGCCCGTTTTGCGGCTGACGGCTGAAGCCCTCTCGCCTCTCCTCTCAGTACTGGATCGATTGTAGAAATGGTTGTCCACATTTGTCACCGAGACCCAAAATGATGGGAAAATAGGGTCCAGGTCAGGGCCGGGTCTAGGCAGGGGCAAGAGGGGGCCTGGCCCCCTCAAATAAATGTTGTTCCCCCTCAAACTAAATCCCCCAAAATACAGTATATTATATTTCATATATTTGTATTATCTCATGCCTCTCTCCAGAGCCGTATATTGCTATATGCGGACTATGCGGCTGCATAGGGCCCCGCCGCCACTAGGGGGCCCTCAAACTGCACCAGGGGGCCCCCGACCCCCCCCTCGTCAGTCGTAGGTCCGGGGTGGGTTACGATCGCGCACCCCCCCCCCCCCCCCCCCCCCCGTCGGTTGTAGGTCCGGGGTGGGTTACGATCGCGCGCACCCCCCCCCTTAGTGAGTGAATTTGTCAGTTAGATATGTTAAAAGGTGCTGGAGCACAATGCCCCCACAAGATTTGTGGCTGCCCCCTCATACATGCCTGTCTAGACCCGGCCTTGGTCCAGGTTGAAAAATCCCAAAGTTATTGTGGCAGTAGAATCTACCACATTTTGCTGGGGCCCTCAGAAGCAGGACACAGGTAGATGTTGTAGAGTACATTTATTGGAGATGGCAAGATGGTATTTGCAGAGCAGATGTAACATGCGTCCATGACGGTGGCTCTCTCTCTCTCTGTGTGGTGATTGGTGATAGATAGCCAGCTGCGCTGCGTTTCCAAATCGCATACTTTTTCTATGTACTTTTAGTGCGTACTGCAGCTGCCCTTCCAAAGTACGTACTGCTGCATACAGTATGCATTTAATTGGGACATGCTACAGGTGATTTCACCGATTAGCACACCTGCAACAAGAGACATATGTGCTGCTCTCTCGGCGGCTCAGTCCATGTGACATATCTCCCGCCGCGCAGAGGATTGTGGGTCAGAATAGCCAGAAAAGCACGCCGGCTTGCAGACTGCAAAATGTGACCGGGATGTAGTTGGACATCATGGTATTTGTGGCATACTGCATTTGACATACTATGTATTTGGGACTTATTAAATACTTTTCTGGCATACTAATGCTACCCATACCTCAGAGGACTTTGAAAAGATTTAGAAAAGACTCTCGGAAAACTATCATCTCACACCTGCTCACATCTAAAGACGAGTGTTTAGAGTTTTTAGTCACAGCCTCGTCTCAGACTGAGATTTTGCAAAGTCTGTGAATCTTGCAGGGTCACTATTTACAAGACTACAACTAGATTATTTTATTCTTTTTTCCCACCATGCAATTTTTTCCCATCATGCCCTCAGTAGAAACTGTCAGGTTTCCTTTTTCCGCTTTTTGTCAGAGCTCATCTATTGGTTGTTGATTGTGTTACGTCACTGTGACTTGCGATAATATCAAACACGTTTGATATCATCGCAAGCCCAAGACTAGGAAGAGACTGATCTGAAACAGTCGCAGATTCCTTAAACTTAACAACCGAGATGACGGGAGCGCGCTGTGACTCCAGTAAAACTCCTTAGATTTACTAAAGACGTTCAGTTTTCAGTCTGGCACTGTGAACATCTTTTGGTGTAAGCCCAGCAGAAGTAGTATGGTAGTATGGGTATTGGAACGCAGCACTGGTTTATCCTGGGGTGCCATGATTGGTTCTCACGCACCACAGGTGTCCAGCCTCACCCAGTCCCATCAGTCTGACTGTAGACCAGCTATCAACCACACACACTCCACACACACACACAAACACTCCACAGTTATCCTTTAAGCTTGTTTTTATTGTTTGTATTTTCGTTCATTTAAAAAAAAAAATCAAAGAGATATACATTTCATTTTCTTTTCACCATGGCAACAAGTCCAACGGTGGCTCTAGATGATTTTTGTTCAAAGTTTGCTTGCCTCGTTAATTTGCGCTCACATTAAGCCATTGACGACATCCTTTATTCTTTCGTGTGCATAGCGTCGATACACACACACACACACACACACACACCGACGCTCGATTTTTGCAGCACTCCACCACCGCCAACCGCCACCACGGTCGGCCTTGTAAGTCTGAGAGATAAAGTCACACACATGGTAGCAATTTAGCGTGACACATCATTTTCACAGTCCAAGAGAGCCTCGACGCGGCGCTCGCTAAGAGATAATAACTCCCGTTAACGCTTTCTAAACAACGTTACGCGCACGCCTCCACGACGCCACACAACGCTTGTCATTTCAAATTCTGCTGCCAGTGAATAAAAAAAGAGGAACCGAATCAATAAATGGGAAAGAAAGAGGCAGCCATTCGTCGCCCAGTCCGTTATTTAGTTTGAATACATTTTATTTTTATTATAAGTACAGTTCAGTAGTTACAAAACGAAGCATCTGCCAGGAGGATACAGCAAAACGAGGAAAGAAAATGTTGAGCTCACAAGACAGGTTTTTCCGTACATAACATGAGGAGTGGAGCGCTCATTACAGCCAGGGGTCAGGGGCGGAGGGGGGGAGTCGGGGGAGGGGTGGGGGGGGGGGGGGGGGGGGGGTGGGGGGAGTCGGGGTGAGGCGGGACTCGCCGCAGCGCTACCATTATCACCCGTAGGTCAAAAGTCAAGGGATCGAGAGCCGGTCTTCTGATTGGTCCACGCGCTCACTCACGAGGGTACATGATTGGCTCCTTCTTAATCACCAAATGCACTTGTTGTCTCTCGGTACAATGGCTCTGGTACAGCTCAACCCACAACACATGTTCCTATTCATATATCTGACACTCTATATTGTTTCGTTGTTTTTTTTTACATTTTTTAATTTTATTTAATCTCCTCTCTTTGTGTGATTGTGAAACTATAGTAGGGTTTAATGTTGTTGTTGTTTTTTTTGTCTAGATAGTGAAAAACAAACAAACTAGAGGCTGTACTGTGTGTGTGTGTGTGTGTGTTTATATGTATGTGTGTGTGCTTGTTTTTTAGTGTGTGTGTGTGTTTGCGTATATAAGTGCATGATTGTAGTTGTGTGTGTGTGTGTGTGTGTCATCCTCAGGTTGTAATCTGTGTGTCGGGAGGAGTCACCAGGCCAAAGCCCAAACTGTGTCCCTGCTTCGCAAGTCACATACAAGGTGTGTATACAAAAACAGGATTTTGGGTAACAATGTTTTTTTTTTTTTGTCGTTCTTTAAATTTTTTTGTCGTTTGTTTTTCAAAGCCACATACAGTATAGAGGTTGTTTTTACCAAAAAGAAAAAAAAAAAGAAAAAAAAAAGGGAGTTATTATATTTGCACTGTACATACCGTATTAGAATCTTCTCTGGGTTCACAAAATGAACTACATAGAAACATTTCACAATGCCAAGGGACACACAAACACACCTTCAGGTTAGTTAGTTTAGCTAGGGTTTTTTTGTACTGTATGGGTTGAATTTATAATACTATCACAGTGCAAAATACTTCCGATAAACCCGAAAAAAAGAAAAAGAAAAAAAAAAAGTAAAATAAAAATAAAATAAAACGGTAAAGAAAAGGTAAAACCAGGGAAAGTGCCCCATGCTTGGTGGACTACGTATATTTATATTTATATATATATATATTGGGGCAAATATGTCTGCAGCAAATGAGATTGTCTTTTTTCTTTCTTTTTCAGTAAATGGAGAAGGCATTATTGTACAATACAAAAAAAAAAAACTAAAACAAAATATAAAATCCAAAATAAAAGCCAACCCTAAATCCTACTATCTAGCATAGCTACATAGCTTGGTAGAAGCCATAACAAATGTCTGGTATCTAAGGCTATACACAGTCTTTTTTCTCGTGGTTTTTTTTTTTCTTCTTCTTTTTCTTCATCATAAAGTAAATACATCAAACCAATGTTCAGTAGTCAGTAACACTGTGCAACAATTACTGGTGGCATTATTATTTTTTTTCTTCTTCATCATCATCTTCTTCTTATTCATCTTTACAAACATGTGGGACTGGTGAGGCCGACCGTAGAAATGTCACGAGGGCGTGGGGTCGAGGTTCAGCAAACCAACGAAGGGGACGGCGGCGGCCATCTTGTCCGTCTTTAGAAGACGACAAACCCAAAACCGGATGCGGCTGAGCTATAACTCTCGTCTCTCGTTGCTATTTTTTGCTTCGCCTCCCCCCCCCCCCCCCCCCCCCCCCCAAAAAAAAGCATTATCCACCCCCCCCCGGAAACAATTTTCATACTGCGCTGTGTGTCTCTATGTACAATCGGGCGCCGTGAGACGTCGTGTCGCTCATACATGACATGAAACTCAAACAGTAAAAGAGGGTGGAGCGAGGTGAGGGTGGAGCGAGGTGAGGGTGAGGGTGAGGGTGGGGGGGGGTCTGCTTCAGTCGTTGGTCTCGTTGAGGTTGGGGGAGGGGGGGGGGGAGAAAAGATAGTGAACATTTAGGGCAGTTTAAAGACATTCTGTATGCCACAATTATCTACAACCTTTTTCAAAATCATCATCATCATCAACATCATCATCATCATCTTCATCATGGTTATGTTCACCCCTCGTCTCACATGTCCCCATTAACCAGGGGGGGGGGGGGAGTCAATAGGGGAGGTCGTAGTTTCTACCCAACCACCGTGCCTCTATGCTCTGTCCTGGCAATGCATTGTGGTCGATTGTCGTACGACGGCGCGCTTTCGTGAGTCACGTTGCCTTCCGCTGTCGTCCACGTTTTACCATGATACACGGCGATGCAACACAATGGCGCGCGTCTTTCTCCGTTTGACCGTTGAGCGAAAAAGGGGGAGAAAAAGGAGGGGAGGTAAGGGTGGGGGTGAGGGTGGGGGTGGGGGGGGGTGGGTGGGGGTGACTGCGGGGCAGACGTGTGCTTGGCTTCTGTCAGTCTAGCAACGTTAGAGGAGCCTCTGAGGTTTGATGCTTTTTTTTTTTTTCTTTTTTTTTCGTTACTCTTCAACAGAATTACATCTGGGGTGTCGCTGGTCCGACGAGCCATGCCTTTAAACTTCACTTTTACAACTGCTTTTTTTTTTTTTTTTTGTGCATTTTTTTTTTTTTTGTACAGGCAAAAAACTGTATTTGAGAGGTGATTAGCACTACAGTTAAGTCCTACTGAAAGAAACAAAAACAAAAACAAAAAGTTATTCAAAATAAAAACGAGGTTATAGATCAAGGAATGTTTAAGAGAATGTAGGGCAAGTTAGCTAGACAGGTAGTTTTTTTTTTTTTTTCCTTTATCAAAAAACAAAAACAACATCATTTCAGAGAAAAGACAACAGAGAGAGAGAGGGTTGGGGGGGGGGGGGGAGAGAGGGTTGGGGGGGGGGGAGAGAGAGAGAGAGAGAGAGAGTGAGAGAGAGAGACAGATAGAGAGTGAGGGAGAGAGAGAGAGCGGGAGAGAGACAGAGAGAGAGAGGGGGAGAGAGACAGAGAGAGAGAGGGGGGGAGGGAGAGAGAGAGAGAGAGGGTGAGGGTGGGGGGAGCATTCCTACCAAAGGAGGTAAATCGAGGTGGGTGGGTGTTGTCTCTCTGTTTAGTGTCCATCGTTTCCTGTTAAAAGTCACTCTGTCACAAGAGACAAACGATCCCAAATGTTCCTTCACATGTCCAAGACGTCTCCTAAAATCTGCCAATAGTATAACTTTTTTTTTTCTTCTTCTTCTTCTTCCACTTAAATAAAGTCTCTGTTTATAGTGTGTTCCTTCATCATTATACATCTGCTGCTCGTCTTCTTCGATTCCTTCATCAGCACCATCTTCATCAGCATCATTGTCATCACCGTCACCGTCATCATCTTCTTCATCATCATTATCGTCATCATCGTCGCCATCGTCGCCCCGTCGCAGGTCCTGTCTAGTCCCTGTTTAGGGCGCGGGCGTCCAGACCCTCGGGATCGCCCAGGTTACGCATGTTGTTGTTGTTGTTGTTGTTGGGGTGGTCCGGGTCCAGGGTCAGCGCCGGGTCCAGGGCCATGTTCTGGTCCTCCTCTCCCGCCCAGAGATGAACTAAACAGCCAATCAGAAAACAAGAGCAATATTAGCACCAACGAGCATAACACAACCCGGCCCCTCATCCCGCCCACCATAACACACACACACACACACACACACACACACACACAACACAAACAATACAGTACACTCACACAATGACAAACATCAGGAGGTCCGTGGGAAAAGCAGTCGGAAAAGCAGATGGGAATGCAGTTGTTTTGTTGTAAATAATACACATCTGATTCTTCAATTATCAATCAAAATTGAATAGCCTACTGTCCGTTTGTGTCAATATTAATGTGCTGTAATGACTGTTGCATGAAGCGCAACAATTGAAGGAAGAAACCGCACAGCCCAAGGCCCTGATGCGTTGAACCTGATACGTGCGTTCCCCTCACACGATTCATAAAGTATAATCTTATTAAAGTTTGTACTTGCATATATATGGCCTGTTGCAACGAGATGCATCTGTATGTGGTTATATTCCTACAAAAACTCGAGGCTGTTTGACCCTAAGAAGCCCTGCAATAATCAGGAGTTATTGACATTAGTAATATTATATATATATATATATATATATATATATATATATATATATATATATATATATATATTGCAAATAGTGGTTTAAAGCTAGGCTGGTGATTTCCCCATAACTCCCTGGATACTGATGATTTACATGAAACGCTTCCCTGTATTAGTCAGCAATAACCGTTTTTATTAACACATTAGGAGCGTTCAAAGTGTTCAAATGAAAGATTCTGTGTTTGTTTTTTAGTAGCTTTGAAGTGTTGAGAGTGAGCAAGTGAGAAGGGAAGGGAGTAATTGCAATAAAAAGGGGAAAATAAAAACGTTTTACGACTCAGTGAGACAGTAAGAAATGCTCATCTGTAATTACGTTCCCCTCTGCCAAAAAGCCGTTTAATAATACAAGCAGTGTTCCCGACGCACATTTCCATTCCCTGGGAAACTTCTGAGGAAATTATTTTGCAATATAGTGCCATCAAAGGCGTTTGTGTGTCATGTTCCTCTAAGAGTGTTCTTATGAATCTGCCAAAACTAGATTAAAGCATTGCATTTGAGACGTGCACTAATACAAGGCAAGGACAAAAATAGTTTGAAAGGGAAGCGCCACAAAGGAATGGTAAATTGCCAATTGTGTTATAAAAATAGTATTAGATTTCCAGACAAATTATGTGTTTTGGCATTGTGCATAATGAACGTCCCGCCGCCACCGTCTGTGCGGTTAAATTATCCTCATGGTTACAGGGAGCTGACCTCCTCTCCACCACTTACATTTACAATGTAAATGGTGTACAATGTAAATGTAGGTTCAGTCCCAGGGAAGGGTCATGGCCAAGCGCGGCCACAAGATGGCACACTAAGCCAGTGGAAAACCAGCACTGGCTAACGGTTTTGCATACCGGCTTCCTACCAACATTTTTACAACTGTAAGTAAAATAATAGTTAAAATATATAGAAAATAAAAAGCCGTGGAGCATAGAGGTAGGCTAATAACAAGAACATAATGCATATTTTTATATATGTATTATTATTATTATTATTATTATTAATGATAATGATAATGATAATAATAATAATAATAATAATAATAATAATAATAATAATAACAATAATAATAATAATAAGAGGTATTATTATTATTATTATTATTATTATTATTATTATTATTATTATTTGAGATAATGGGTATAAATGACGGTTAAACAAAGTTTGTCTGCTGGCAGAGGCTCGTCTCCATATCCCCAAACGGGACTACCTGCCTTTGACTTCCCTGTAAAAGAAAGTTCCTGTAACGAGCTCCAGATTAGGCAGCCATATTTGATTTTCACTGTTCATTAACTAAGCCACCTGGAATGGTATTATTTAAGCATGGCACTCCTTCTCCCCAAACAACTGCCGCTGCGAAGTGGGAGAGATTTCCCGGCCAACTTTATAGATTTAGCATAACTTTCACTCGCTCTCGTTTTTAATTTCCCATCCGGGCAGACGGCAGATGCACCTCACAGACACAGGGAACCTGTTTGGCATCCATTTATCAACTTGAATGC
>JAOPHQ010004723.1:0-35337 GCA_030340625.1 Merluccius polli | reverse complement strand
TCTGGTTCATCTCCATGTTAGGATCTCTGGTTCATCTCCATGTGAGGATCTGTGGTTCATCTCCATGTTGGGATCTCTGGTTCATCTCCATGTTAGGATCTCCGGTTCATCTCCATGTGAGGATCTCTGGTTCATCTCCATGTTAGGATCTCTGGTTCATCTCCATGTTAGGATCTGTGGTTCATCTCCATGTTAGGATCTCTGGTTCATCTCCATGTGAGGATCTGTGGTTCATCTCCATGTTGGGATCTCTGGTTCATCTCCATGTGAGGATCTCTGGTTCATCTCCATGTTAGGATATGTGGTTAATCTCCATGTTAGCATCTCTGGTTCATCTCCATGTGAGGATCTCTGGTTCATCTCCATGTGAGGATATCTGGTTCATCTCCACGTTAGGATCTCTGGTTCATCTCCATGTTAGGATCTCTGCTTCATCTCCATGTGAGGATCTCTGGTTCATCTCCACGTTAGGATCTCTGGTTCATCTCCATGTGAGGATCTCTGGTTCATCTCCATGTGAGGGTATCTGGTTCATCTCCATGTTAGGATCTCTGGTTCATCTCCATGTGAGGATCTCTGGTTCATCTCCATGTGAGGGTATCTGGTTCATCTCCATGTTAGGATCTCTGGTTCATCTCCATGGTAGGATCTGTGGTTCATCTCCATGTTAGAATCCCTGGTTCATCTCCATGTTAGGATCTCTGGTTCATCTCCATGTTAGGATGTCTGGTTTATCTCCATTTTAGGATCTCTGGTTCATCTCCATATTAGGATTTCTGGTTCATCTCCATGTTAGGATCTCTGGTTCATCTCCATGTTGGGATCTCTGGTTCATCTCCATGTGAGGATCTCTGGTTCATCTCCATGTTGGGATCTCTGGTTCATCTCCATGTGAGGATCTCTGGTTCATCTCCATATTAGGATTTCTGGTTCATCTCCATGTTAGGATCTCCGGTTCATCGCCATGTTACATTGAAATGGAGGTAAATATCAGGCCTTCCTTTACAAGTTAAAGGTGTTGTGAACATTTTGACACTAAATCAACGTTTTCCGACATGTAGATCAAGCAAAAAACACGTTTGTTTGAGACGTGTCCAGTTTAGAGCCCCCGCCCACTTAGACCAGTTTAGAGGCTCCGCCCACTTAGACCAGTTTAGAGGCCCCGCCCACTTAGGAAACCAGTTTAGAGCCCCCGCCCACTTAGGAGACCAGTTTAGAGGCCCCGCCCACTTAGACCAGTTTGGAGGCCCCGCCCACTTAGGAGACCAGTTTAGAGGCTCCGCCCACTTAGACCAGTTTAGAGCCCCCGCCCACTTAGGAGACCAGCTTAGAGGCCCCGCCCACTTAGACCAGTTTGGAGGCCCCGCCCACTTAGGAGACCAGTTTAGAGGCCCCGCCCACTTAGGAGACCAGAATTGACCCATGTTCACCCCACTGGCGCTGCTCTGAATGCGTTTTCGTTCTTATTATATATCTTATATCATCTTATTATATATCATCTTATTATATCTGTGTTCAGACTCAGAGGTAAGAGACGGGGGGGCTTCCGATAGAGGAATATCCGACATGTTTCGGAAATTGCTTTGTTCAAATCTCAACACTGACATATTCTCATAAACATATTCTTCTTGTCGTTGTTCTTCTTGCCATGTTCTTATTCTTCTCGCTCCGGGTTGTTGTTGGAAGTACAAGACTGGATTTGACGCTGCAATTCATGACCCTCGCTCAGCCTTTCATGTGTGGAGTATAAGACAAAAATAATATTACACATTAGGATGTCATGCACAATAAGCACGTTTATGGTGGTTTTGTTTTATTTTATTTCATTTTCAACCCCATGAACACTTTTTTTACAGAATGTTTCAATGGAGATAAGAACATGGATACAATGTCATGTTGTGGCCTGCCACCCAGCAATATACTCATCAATAACCAATAACCATCAATAACTACAGCTGTACACTCAGGTAATAACCATCAATAACTACAGCTGTACACTCAGGTAATAACCACCAATAACTACAGCTGTATACTCAGGTAATAACCATCAATAACTACAGCTGTACACTCAGGTAATAACCATCAATAACTACAGCTGTACACTCAGGTAATAACCATCAATAACTACAGCTGTACACTCAGGTAATAACCATCAATAACTACAGCTGTACACTCAGGTAATAACCATCAATAACTACAGCTGTATACTCAGGTAATAACCATCAATAACTACAGCTGTACACTCAGGTAATAACCATCAATAACTACAGCAGTATACTCAGGTAATAACCATCAATAACTACAGCAGTATACTCAGGTAATAACCATCAATAACTACAGCTGTACACTCAGGTAATAACCATCAATAACTACAGCTGTACACTCAGGTAATAACCATCAATAACTAGGTAACTAGGTAATAACCATGGAATCTAGAGCAGGTTACGTGTTAACCTATGCCGAGTTACCGTGGTAACCTATGACGGGTTACTGTGGTAACCTAGGCCGGGTTACAGTGGTAACCAAGGCCGGGTTACCCAGTAACCTCGGACAGGTTACCATGGTAACATAGGGTGCGTTACTGTGGTAACCGGCGGTGTTAACCTGCAGGTCCAATAGGAAGACAAGACAAGTGAGTGGTTCCTGGTTGATGGTGATGTCACAGCCAATGTTCCATGATATTAGTCCGGGTATAAGTGATAAACTCTATCCCATAATACTGTACTGTGGTATAAATATTCTCTCCATAGTAAAATCTTGTCTATTGACTACAAAAACCGCTTCACAATTTAATTTTGGTCTAAATGACACAAATTCAAATATTCACCACAATGTTCTCAACATCTCCATTTAGTTTGAATCATTCTTAATTCATCATTAATTCATCAATAATTAACAACACATCTTTACAACATAATTCATATTTTCAAACCAACTGAAATAACTGCCAGAGAACACATACTATAGCTAGGAGGCCCATAGGCTTATTTTAATGCCACTCAGTAAGTAGCCTACTTGTGAAACAATTTTGTACCAAATATTGTGTGCATTTGTAAAACAAAAGTTGTGAACTTGTAAAACAATGTTTTACTTCTAAAAATATGTTGTGCAGTTGTAAAAAAAAAAACTTGTGAAACAATTGTGTACTCCAAATATTTTGTACTGGTAAAAAGGTGGAGTTGAGCCGCAAATCTCTATTTACATGTGCACAATTGATTTTTCCAACTGCACATCATTTTATAACTTAATCTAAGAGTGCACAACTGTTTCTTTTTGGCAGTAATGTTGAGTTAACGTGTCATTGTCAAATGGGTCAACCCTTTTTCTGTCTAGACCAATCAGCTCAGTCTCCCCCACTAGATGAAAAGGAATGACATGATTGGCCGGATTATTTGTCAATCAAACATATCTGGAAAGTGAGGTCGAAATGACAGATTAAATGAGTGCTAACGTTACACAAACACGCCAAGTAAGTCATTAATTCAAATTGCTGAGATAGATTGTATAACAGTGACTTACATTTTACTTCTCGAGTCTCATATCTGTAACACTTCAGACACTTATAGTTTAATGCCACGGTGTGCATTTCATACAGCATTGCTTATTATAATCAATCAATCAATCAATCAATAGTAGAGATACGGATATGAGGAGAGTAAAATGTAAGTCACTGTTATACAATCTTATAACTATCTGAAGTAAAGACTTACTCGGCGTCTTTGTGTAACGTTACCACTACTTTAATCTGTCACTTCGATCTGGCTTTCCAGATGTGTTTGACTGACGGATAATCCGGCCAATCATATAATTCATTTTCATTTTACGAGTACACAATTGTTTTAAAAAGTTCACAACTTTTGTTTTTGGTTTTGTTTTACAAATGCACAAAAAATAGTTGTTTTACAAAATTGTTTTACAAGTAGGCCTACAAACTCAATGGCATTCAAAAAAGTTCATAGCCCACCAGCTAACAGCTATAACAGCTAACATGTGCTATAGCTAGGAGCCCCACCAGCTAACAGCTACATGTGCTATAGCTAGGAGCCCCACCAGCTAACAGCTACATGTGCTATAGCTAGTATCCCCACCAGCTAACAGCTACATGTGCTATAGCTAGTATCCCCACCAGCTAACAGCTACATGTGCTATAGCTAGTATCCCCACCAGCTAACAGCTACATGTGCTATAGCTAGTATCCCCACCAGCTAACAGCTACATGTGCTATAGCTAGTATCCCCACCAGCTAACAGCTACATGTGCTATAGCTAGTATCCCCACCAGCTAACAGCTACATGTGCTATAGCTAGGAGCCACACCAGCTAACAGCTACATGTGCTATAGCTAGTAGCCCCACCAGCTAACAGCTACATGTGCTATAGCTAGTATCCCCACCAGCTAACAGCTACATGTGCTATAGCTAGGAGCCCCACCAGCTAACAGCTACATGTGCTATAGCTAGTATCCCCACCAGCTAACAGCTACATGTGCTATAGCTAGGAGCCCCACCAGCTAACAGCTACATGTGCTATAGCTAGTATCCCCACCAGCTAACAGCTACATGTGCTATAGCTAGGAGCCCCACCAGCTAACAGCTACATGTGCTATAGCTAGTATCCCCACCAGCTAACAGCTACATGTGCTATAGCTAGTATCCCCACCAGCTAACAGCTACATGTGCTATAGCTAGGAGCCCCACCAGCTAACAGCTACATGTGCTATAGCTAGTATCCCCACCAGCTAACAGCTACATGTGCTATAGCTAGTATCCCCACCAGCTAACAGCTGACTAGTTATGTATGGTTATAACTAGTTTAGACTAGTATATATGGTTATAACTAGTTTATACTAGTTATGTACAATAATAACTAGTTTAGACTGGTTAAGAACTGATACTTAGTTGGTATCCAGACCAAGGACCTCATTTAAATTATATATATATATATAACATTGTCTATTTATTTATTTATTTATTTATTTTTACTTATTCTTTTTTTTGCTTATTTCTTTTTTTTGGTTTATGTGACTATTGTATGTGTGCAAATGGTAGAAATGTTTGACAGATGAGTTTCAGAATCATTAATACCAAGATTAGAACCATTACAAATTAGACCTCTAGTCCTCCTCTAGACCTCTAGACCTCTAGTCCTCCTCTAGTCCTCCTCTAGTCCTCCTCTAGACCTCTAGTCCTCCTCTAGTCCTCCTCTAGACCTCCTCTAGACCTCTAGTCCTCCTCTAGTCCTCCTCTAGACCTCCTCTAGTCCTCCTCTAGTCCTCCTCTAGTCCTCCTCTAGACCTCTAGTCCTCCTCTAGACCTCCTCTAGTCCTCCTCTAATCCTCCTCTAATCCTCCTCTAGACCGTCTGTCTGTCTGTCCAGAGGTCTGTCTGTCAGTCTGTTTGTCTAGAGCGAACAGAGAGAGAGAGAGAGAGAGACAGAGAGAGACAGAGAGAGAGAGAGAGGGGGGGGGGGGGTGAGTTCTGGGTTAAACACTACAGAGACCAGTCATGCAACACTACTACACCATATGTGTGTGTGTGTGTGTGTGTGTGTGTGTGTGTGTGTGTGTGTGTGTGTGTGTGTGCGTGTATTAATGTGTCTCTTCTTCTCCAATAGAATCACGTGTTCTCTGCTACCGGCTCCTCCCCCTCCTCGTCCAGACACTCTGCGATTGGACAGTGAGTGACGGGCTCCTCCCCCCTGGCAGCGCGTGATAGGACATCCACCCAGCGTGTCTGTAGCTCCTCCCCCTCAGCACTGAACAGCAGGGTCATGTGACTCTGGGTCATCTTGAACGCGTGGCGGCGGTCACATGACTCAGGGAGGGAAACCTGCCACCCAATCAGAGGGAGGCTCCTCTGGGCCTTCACGTCCTGAACACACACACACACACACACATTAATGTATAGTATATAGAATGACCTGCAGAGCCCTGTATATATAGTATGTATAGTATGTATTTATAGTATGTATATATATAGTATAGTATATAGTATTATACCTGCGGAGCCCCGTATATATAGTATGTATAGTATGTATAGTATGTATAGTATGTATTGATAGTATTTATATATATAGTATAGTATATAGTATTATACCTGCGGAGCCCCGTATATATAGTATGTATAGTATGTGTATATATAGTATAGTATATAGTATTATACCTGCGGAGCCCCGTATATATAGTATGTATAGTATGTATTGATAGTATTTATAGTATGTATATATAGTATAGTATATAGTATTATACCTGCGGAGCCCCGTATATATAGTATGTATAGTATGTATAGTCTGTATTGATAGTATTTATAGTATGTATATATAGTATAGTATATAGTATTATACCTGCGGAGCCCCGTATATATAGTATGTATAGTATGTATAGTCTGTATTGATAGTATTTATAGTATGTATATATAGTATAGTATATAGTATTATACCTGCGGAGCCCCGTATATATAGTATGTATAGTATGTATAGTATGTATTGATAGTATTTATAGTATGTATATAAAGTATAGTATATAGTATTATACCTGCGGAGCCCATCGACAATCGCGCACCCCCCCCCCCCCCCCCCCCCCCGGCGACAATCGCGCATCGCCCCCCCCCCCCACCACTTCTTCTATACACTTCTAAAACCAAACTGACGCCCTTGTGTATATATAGTATAGTATATAGTATTATACCTGCGGAGCCCCGTATATATAGTATGTATAGTATGTATTTATAGTATGTATATATATAGTATAGTATATAGTATTATACCTGCGGAGCCCCGTATATATAGTATGTATTTATAGTATGTATATATATATAGTATAGTATATAGTATTATACCTGCGGAGCCCCGTATATATAGTATGTATTTATAGTATGTATATATATAGTATAGTATATAGTATTATACCTGCGGAGCCCCGTATATATAGTATGTATAGTATGTATTTATAGTATGTATATATATATAGTATAGTATATAGTATTATACCTGGGAGCCCCCTATATATAGTATGTATAGTATGTATTTATAGTATGTATATATATAGTATAGTATATAGTATTATACCTGTGGAGCCCCGTATATATAGTATGTATAGTATGTATATATATAGTATAGTATATAGTATTATACCTGCGGAGCCCCGTATATATAGTATGTATAGTATGCATATATAGTATAGTATATAGTATTATACCTGCGGAGCCCCGTATATATAGTATGTATAGTATGTATATATAGTATAGTATATAGTATTATACCTGCGGAGCCCCGTATATATAGTATGTATAGTATGTATATATATAGTATAGTATATAGTATTATACCTGCGGAGCCCCGTATATATAGTATGTATAGTATGTATATATATAGTATAGTATATAGTATTATACCTGCGGAGCCCCGTATATATAGTATGTATAGTATGTATATATATAGTATAGTATATAGTATTATACCTGCGGAGCCCCGTATATATAGTATGTATAGTATGTATATATAGTATAGTATATAGTATTATACCTGCGGAGCCCCGTATATATAGTATGTATAGTATGTATATATAGTATAGTATATAGTATCATACCTGCGGAGCCCCGTATATGTAGAGCACCAGGGGTTCCTTCTCAGGGATGATGAACCAGGCCTTCTGCCAGCCTCTCCCCCCTCCTCTCTCCTGGTAGTACAGACAGCTGCACATCACACTGTTCTCTGCTGCTAGAGAGGCCTGTTTCTATAGCAACATACACAAACACATATATCAGGACATACACACAAATTATAGTGACATCGTTGTGACATAGTAGTGACATTGTTGTGACATTGTAGTGACATCAAAGTGACAACGTAGTGACATCGTGGTGACAACGTAGTGACAACATGGTGACATCGCGGTGACATCATGGTGCCATCGTGGTGACAACATAGTGACATCGTGGTGACATCATGGTGACAACATAGTGACATCGTGGTGACATCGCGGTGACATCATGGTGCCATCGTGGTGACAACATAGTGACATCGTGGTGACATCATGGTGACATCATGGTGACAACATAGTGACATCGTGGTGACAACGTAGTGACATCGTGGTGACATCGTGGTGACATTGTGGTGACAATGTAGTGACATCGTGGTGACATTGTGGTGACAACAAAGTGACATCATGGTGACATCGTGGTGACATCGTGATGACAACGTAGTGACAACATAGTGACAACGTGGTGACATCGTGGGGACAACGTAGTGACATCATAGTGACATCGTGGTGACATCGTGGTGACATCGTGGTGACAACGTGGTGACAACGTGGTGACAACATGGTGACAACGTGGTGACATCGTCGTGACAACGTGGTGACAACATAGTGACATTGTGGTGACATCGTGGTGACAACGTAGTGACAACATAGTGACAACGTGGTGACATCATAGTGACATCGTGGTGACAACGTATTGACATCGTGGTGACATCGTGGTGACAACGTGGTGACATCGTGGTGACATCGTGGTGACATCGTGGTGACAACGTGGTGACAACGTGGTGACATCGTGGTGACATCGTGGTGACAACGTGGTGACAACGTGGTGACAACGTGGTGACATAGTAGTGACATCGTGGTGACAACGTGGTGACAACGTAGTGACATCGTGGTGACATCGTGGTGACAACGTAGTGACATCGTGGTGACGTGGTGACAATGTGGTGACATAGTAGTGACATAGTAGTGACATCGTGGTGACAACGTGGTGACAACGTAGTGACATCGTGGTGACAACGTAGTGACATCGTGGTGACAACGTGGTGACAACGTGGTGACATAGTAGTGACATAGTAGTGACATCGTGGTGACAACGTGGTGACATCGTGGTGACATCGTGGTGACATAGTAGTGACATCGTGGTGACAACGTAGTGACATCGTGGTGACATCGTGGTGACATAGTAGTGACATCGTGGTGACAACGTGGTGACAACGTAGTGACATCGTGGTGACATCGTGGTGACATCGTGGTGACAACGTAGTGACATCGTGGTGACATCGAAGTGCCATCGTGGTGACATCGTGGTGACATCGTGGTGACATAGTAGTGACATCGTGGTGACATCATAATGACAACGTAGTGACATCGTAGTGACATCGTGGTGACAACGTAGTGACATCGAAATGACATCGTGGTGACATCGTGGTGACATCATGGTGACATCATAATGACAATGACAATGTAGTGACATCGTAGTGACATCGTGGTGACATCATAGTGACAACGTAATGACATCGAAATGACATCGAGGTGACATCGTGGTGACAACACGTGGTGGCAAATTGTCACCACGATGTCACCACGTTGTTGTCACCACGATGTCACTACATTGTCACTGACAATGTAGTGACATCGTGGTGACATCGTAGTGACATCGTGGTGACATTGTAGTGACATCGTAGTGACATCGTGGTGACATCATAGTGACATCATGGTGACATCATGGTGACATCGTAATGACAACGTAGTGACATCGTAGTGACATCGTGGTGACATCATAGTGACATCGTAGTGACAACGTAATGACATCGTAGTGACATCATAGTGACATCGTAGTGACAACGTAATGACATCGTAGTGACATCGTAGTGACATCGTAGTGACATCGTAGTGACAACGTGGTGACATTGTAGTGACATCGTAGTGACATCATGGTGACATTGTAATGACAACGTAATGACAACGTAGTGACATTGTGGTGACATTGTTGTGACATCGAAGTGACAGTCAAAGTCCACTTCAGACTAACCTCTAGGATGGAGCGTCTCCTGTGCATGTGATTGGTCAGAGTGGCGACGGGGGGTGGGACTCCCAGCAGCGTGGTGTAACAGTCAATACACACGCGATTGGTCCGGTTGTTGTCATATGATAAACGAGCTCTGAACTCTGAACACTTCCCACAAACTACCTGAAATACACACACACACACATTTTAACACACACATTTGTGTGTGCATGCATGTGTGTGTGTGTGTGTGTGTGTGTGCGCGTGTGTATATATGTGTGTGTCTGTGTGTCCTACGTGTCCGCAGGCTCTGCAGTGATGCCGTCTTTTGGTGATGGAGTTGAAGGCTTCCTGACACATCATGCAGAGCGTCACCTCCTTTTCTCTGATGGGGGTGGGGGCCCTCCTCCCCAGCTCCACCTACACACACACACACACACACACACACACACACGTCTTACTGGGGTGTGTGTTACAAGGGAGTGTATGTGTGTGTTACCAGGGAGTGTGTGTGTGTGTTACTGAGGAGTGTGTGTGTCTGGGGTGTTACCAAGGATTGTGTGTGTGTGTGGGGGGTGTTACCAAGGAGTGTGTTTGTGTGTGTGTTACTGGGGAGTGTGCGTGTGTGGGGTGTTACCAAGGAGTGTGCGTGTGTGTGTTACTGGGGAGTGTGTGTGTGTGTGGGGTGTTACTGGGGAGTGTGTGTGTGTTACAGAGGAGATTGTGTGTGTGTGTGTTAGGAAGGTGTGTGTTACAGAGGAGATTGTGTGTGTGTGTGTTACTGGGGAAGGTGTGTGTTACAGAGGAGATTGTGTGTGTGTGTTACCGGGGAGTGTGTGTGTGTGTGTGTGTGTGGGGGGGGGGTGTTACCAAGGAGTGTGTGTGTTACTGGGGAGTGCGTGTGTGTGTGTGGGGTGTTACTGGGGAGTGCGTGTGTTACAGAGGAGATTGTGTGTGTGTGTTACCGGGGAGTGTGGGGGCGTGGACTCATTGTTTCTGAAGCTCTCGACAGTCTGCCCATGTCTCTGGATCACCTCCTGGATGGCCTGGACACACACACACACACACACAAACTGAGATTTGTGTGCGAGTTCTGTTTGTTTGTGTGTGTGTGTGTGTGTGTGTGTGTGTGTGTGTGTGTGTGTGTGTGTGTGTGTGTGTGTGTGTGTGTGTGTATGTGTATGTGTATGTGTGTGTGTGTGTGTGTGTGTACTTTGATCCAATCTTTCTTCTCCTCTTCTGTTCTGTAGAGAGAAAAATGGTTAGAGAAAGAGAGAGTCACAGACAGAGAGAGAGAGAGAGAGAGAGATTATATTAATAATATGAATACATATACACACATATATCTATATCTATATATCTATATATCTATATCTATATCTATATATCTATATATATATCTATATATATATAGATATATATTAGAGCTGCCCCCAACTAAAGATTTTCTTTGTCGACTCTTAGTCGCCATTTCAAGCTGATAGTTGACTAATCGTCGCACTTTTAACGTAATTATTTCGATTTATTTTTTGGGGCATCAGAAAGTGTTTTGAGTTGCAGGGCGAGAGGGTTATAACAGAAACACTGTTAACCTTGTGCTGCTTTACAGATAATACAACACCGTAATAATCAGGCTTAAAATATCATGTTTACAAGCACACGCACGAAGCGGGCCGCCTGTTAACGGCATGGACCAAGCGGTTCTGGACCAGGAAGGAGACATGAACACTTTTAATAATCGTATTTAACCGTATAACTGCACACAACTTTATTTAAAAGCAATCAAATGTAAAACATGTATGTTGGTATTGTGGTGTCCGGTGTGTGTGGACGTGCGGCTCCTCCGGCGGAGCGGTTCATGTTAATAGCGGAGTCCGGGAGGGTTCACCTTCACGGCGTAGTTACGAGGGATGTGCGACTATCGTCTTAAAAAATACTAAAGTGTTTTTTAAAGTTAAGATATTAGATGTTCAACAGATATTCACTCTCCGAATTACAGCGATCAGACACTAAAAGCCGGGGAACTAAAGCCGCGATCACCGGTATGAGTCCCGTGTGACTAGCGGTGTCTACCTGCCTAGGTGTCTACCTGCCCAGGTGTCTACCTACCCAGGTGTATACCTGCCCAGGTGTATACCTACCCAGGTGTATACCTACCCAGGTGTCTACCTACCTAGGTGTATACCTGCCCAGGTGTATACCTACCCAGGTGTATACCTACCCAGGTGTCTACCTACCTAGGTGTATACCTGCCCAGGTGTATACCTACCCAGGTGTATACCTACCCAGGTGTCTACCTACCTAGGTGTATACCTGCCCAGGTGTATACCTACCCAGGTGTATACCTACCCAGGTGTCTACCTACCTAGGTGTATACCTGCCCAGGTGTATACCTACCCAGGTGTATATCTGCCCAGGTGTCTACCTGCCCAGGTGTCTACCTACCTGGTATACCTGCCCAGGTGTATACCTACCTAGGTGTCTACCTACCCAGGTGTCTATCTGCCCAGGTGTCTACCTGCCCAGGTGTCTACCTACCTGGTATACCTGCCCAGGTGTATACCTACCTAGGTGTCTACCTGCCCAGGTGTGTACTTACCTAGTGTATAACTGCCCAGGTGTATACCTACCTAGTGTATACCTGCCCAGGTGTATACCTACCTAGTGTATACCTGCCCAGGTGTATACCTACCCAGTGTATACCTACCCAGGTGTCTACCTACCTAGGTGTATACCTGCCCAGGTGTATACCTACCCAGGTGTATATCTGCCCAGGTGTCTACCTGCCCAGGTGTCTACCTACCTGGTATACCTGCCCAGGTGTATACCTACCTAGGTGTCTACCTACCCAGGTGTCTATCTGCCCAGGTGTCTACCTGCCCAGGTGTCTACCTACCTGGTATACCTGCCCAGGTGTATACCTACCTAGGTGTCTACCTACCCAGGTGTATACCTGCCCAGGTGTATACCTACCCAGGTGTATACCTACCCAGGTGTCTACCTACCTAGGTGTATACCTGCCCAGGTGTATACCTACCCAGGTGTATATCTGCCCAGGTGTCTACCTGCCCAGGTGTCTACCTACCTGGTATACCTGCCCAGGTGTATACCTACCCAGGTGTCTACCTGCCCAGGTGTATTGGTCAGTATTTCTGCTGAGTTAAATCAGGGCTTGTTGTGACCACGGATGTATTGGGTTGCGATGCTTGTGTTATTTTTATGTTTTACTTTTTGCGCGACTAATGAAAATGTATTCGTCTAAGCCTGTCTGTCGACTAAGGTTTGGTTCACTATTAAGGGGCAGCCCTAATATATATATAAATATATACACACATATATATATATACACACATATGTGTGTATATATACATATTAATACAGGTTGCTATATTCAGCCCTCCATGATTTCACAGTTGTGTCAAATCAACCAATATTCTACCTGTCCGTCTACCAGTCTGTCTGTCTGTCTGTCTGTCTGTCTGTCTGTCTATCAGTCTGTCTACCTGGCTACAATACCAGTATTGTATTTTGTGAGGCACCTTGTATTTCTGGATTTGTAAGGCGCTATAGAAAGTTTATTATTATTATTATTATTATTATTAGCTGTCCGTCTACCTGTCTTTCTACCTGGCTACCTGTCTTGCTACATGTCTGTCTACCTGGCTACCAGTATTGTATTTTGTGAAGCACCTTGTAGCTCTGGTTTTGGAAGGCACTACAGAAATAAAGTTCATTATTATTACCTGTCTGTCTACCTGGCTACCTGTCTGTCTACCTGTCTACCTGTCTGTCTTACCTGGCTTGTAGTTCCAGTGAACGTTGTTTTCCAGAAACGAGGAATGTTCTGGGAATGGCAACACTGCTGGTCTCCTTCAGCTGAGAGAGGGATAAAACATACATAATAATAATTATAACAATAATAATACAAATAAGTTAATAATAATTACAATTAATAATAACAATGGTAACAAATTAAAAAATAAATAAATACTACTCCTACTAATATTAATAATCAAAATAATAATCAATATGACTACTTCTACAACTAATAATAATAATAATAATAATAATTATTATTATTATTATTATTATTATTATATTAGAGATTATTATAAGCCCCAAATCGGAGGCAAATTGGCGTTCAGTCGAGGCTCGCACATCGGCACTTTATTGCTATGTGTGAACTACCAATGATGCGATCAAAGTGACGTGGGTGAAGGACGGTGTCAGGGTTGGGTTTAATGTGTTAGGGTTGGGGTTAATGTGTGTGGGTTAGGGTTATGTGTTCATGTGTTAGGGTTATGTGTTAGGGTTATGTGTTAGGGTTATGTGTTCATGTGTTAGGGTTATGTGTTAGGGTTAATGTGTTAGGGTTATGTGTTAGGGTTCATGTGTTAGGGTTATGTGTTAGGGTTCATGTGTTAGGGTTCATGTGTTAGGGTTCATGTGTTAGGGTTATGTGTTAGGGTTCATGTGTTAGGGTTATGTGTTAGGGTTCATGTGTTAGGGTTCATGTGTTAGGGTTCATGTGTTAGGGTTATGTGTTAGGGTTATGTGTTAGGGTTATGTGTTAGGGTTATGTGTTAGGGTTATGTGTTAGGGTTCATGTGTTAGGGTTCATGTGTTAGGGTTATGTGTTAGTGTGCTACTATTACTAATAATAGTTATTAGAATAAAAATATCACCTCCATGCCCTCCACATAGATACACACTGAGAGAGAGTAACATAAACACTAAATAATATTACTAATAATAATATTACTAATAATATAATAATATATCACCTCCATGCCCTCCACATAGATACACACTGAGAGAGACTAACATAAACACTAAATAATATTACTAATAATAATATTACTAATAATATAATAATATCACCTCCATGCCCTCCACATAGATACGCACTGAGAGAGACTAACATAAACACTAAATAATATTACTAATAATAATATTACTAATAATATAATAATATCACCTCCATGCCCTCCACATAGATACGCGCTCGAACGCCAAACTTCTGACCAATCAGGCGGAGCTTCGGGACGCAGTACAGCAGTCTGTCATTAAACTGAGAGGACAGATTATAACTCATATATATCATAATATTCATACTAATACTAATACATACTAACACATTATTACTACATAACAATACTAATACATACTAACATTATTACTACATAATAATACTAATACATACTAACATTATTACTACATAATAATACGAATACATACTAACATTATTACTACATAATAATACTAATACATACTAACATTATTACTACATAATACTAATACATACTAACATTATTACTACATAACAATGCTAATACATACTAACATTATTACTACATAATAATACTAATACATACTAACATTATTACTACATAATAATACTAATACATACTAACATTATTACTACATAATAATACTGATACATACATACTAACACTAATACACTTATAAACCTACTGTATGAGAGTGAACATCAAAGTAGAAGTAAACAGTTGGTGTGAACATCAGGAGTGAACATCAGGAGTGAACAGTATGAGTGAACAGTATGAGTGAACAGTATGAGTGAACATCAAGAGTGAGCAGTATGAGTGAACAGTATGAGTGAACATCGGGAGTGAACATAAGGAGTGAACATCAGGAGTGAGCAGTATGAGTGAACAGCTAGAGTGAACATCAGGAGTGAACAGTATGAGTGAACAGTATGAGTGAACAGTATGAGTGAACATCGGGAGTGAACATCAGGAGTGAACAGTATGAGTGAACAGTATGTGAACAGCTGGAGTGAACAGCTAGAGTGAACATCAGGAGTGAACATTAGGAGTGAACAGTAGAAGTGAACATCAGGAGTGAACAGTATGAGTGAACAGTATGAGTGAACAGCTAGAGTGAACATCAGGAGTGAACAGTATGAGTGAACAGTATGAGTGAACAGCTAGAGTGAACAGCTAGAGTGAGCAGTATGAGTGAACAGTATGAGTGAACAGTATGAGTGAACATCAGGAGTGAGCAGTATGAGTGAACAGTATGAGTGAACAGTATGAGTGAACATCAGGAGTGAACATCAGGAGTGAGCAGTATGAGTGAACAGCTAGAGTGAACATCAGGAGTGAACAGCATGAGTGAACAGTATGAGTGAACATCAGGAGTGAGCAGTATGAGTGAACAGTATGAGTGAACAGTATGAGTGAACATCGGGAGTGAACATCAGGAGTGAACAGTATGAGTGAACAGTATGAGTGAACAGCTGGAGTGAACATCAGGAGTGAACATTAGGAGTGAACAGTAGAAGTGAACATCAGGAGTGAACAGTATGAGTGAACAGTATGAGTGAACATCAGGAGTGAGCAGTATGAGTGAACAGTATGAGTGAACAGTATGAGTGAACATCGGGAGTGAACATCAGGAGTGAACAGTATGAGTGAACAGTATGAGTGAACAGTATGAGTGAACAGCTGGAGTGAACATCAGGAGTGAACATTAGGAGTGAACAGTAGAAGTGAACATCAGGAGTGAACAGTATGAGTGAACAGTATGAGTGAACAGCTAGAGTGAACATCAGGAGTGAACAGTACGAGTGAACAGCTAGAGTGAACATCAGGAGTGAACAGTATGAGTGAACAGCTAGAGTGAACATCAGGAGTGAACAGTATGAGTGAACAGCTAGAGTGAACATCAGGAGTGAACAGTATGAGTGAACAGCTAGAGTGAACAGCTAGAGTGAACATCAGGAGTGAACAGTATGAGTGAACAGCTAGAGTGAACATCAGGAGTGAACAGTATGAGTGAACAGCTAGACGTGAACATCAGGAGTGAACAGTATGAGTGAACAGCTAGAGTGAACAGCTAGAGTGAACAGCTAGATTGAACATCCGGAGTGAACAGTATGAGTGAGCATCCGGAGTGAACATCAGGAGTGAACAGTAGATTCTCACTAGGATGAGGTAGCGGTCCTGAGACGTCCCATTCTTATTGGACAGCTTGAGGATGTGTCCCTCCTTAACGAGCTCGTTAGAGGGGCTAACGATGTCCTCCTCTCCCCCAAGCAACTCATACACCATCAACAGCTTCCTCATTCGCTCCTGGGAGAGAGGGGGGTGAGAGAGAGATGTGCGTGTGTATTTGCGTGTGTGTGCGTGTGTGTGAGCACGCATGTGTGTGTGTTCTTGTTTGAAAGAGAGGTGTGTGTGTGTGTCTATGTGACTGTGTGTGCGTGTGTGTGTGAGCATGCATGTGTGTGTGTTCTTGTTTGAAAGAGAGGTGTGTGTGTGTCTGTGACTGTGTGTGCGTGTGTGTGAGCATGCATGTGTGTGTGTTCTTGTTTGAAAGAGAGGTGTGTGTGTGTGTCTATGTGACTGTGTGTGCGTGTGTGCGTGTGCATGTGTGCGTGTGTGCGCGTGTGTTACCATCTTCTTGATAGCAGCGTTAGAATGTTCTGCTGCCGTGGCGATGAGCTCCAGAGACTCTGGAAGGAGAAGATACCAAACATGTCAGAGTGTGTGTGTGTGTGTGTGTGTGTGTGTGTGTGTGTGTGTGTGTGTGTGTGTGTGTGTAGGGTTAGGATGTGTAGGGTTAGGATGTGTAGGGTTAGGGTGTGTAGGGTCAGGATATGTAGTGTTAGGATGTGTAGGGTCAGGATATGTAGTGTTAGGATGTGTAGGGTTAGGGTGTGTATGGTTAGGGTGTGTAGGGTTAGGATGTGTAAGGTTAGGATGTGTAGGGTTAGGGTATGTAGGGTTAGGGTGTGTAGGGTTAGGATGTGTAGGGTTAGGATGTGTAGGGTTAGGGTGTGTAGGGTTAGGATGTGTAAGGTTAGGATGTGTAGGGTTAGGGTGTGCAGGGTTAGGGTGTGTAGGGTTAGGATGTGTAGGGTTAGGATGTGTAGGGTTAGGGTGTGTAGGGTTAGGATGTGTAAGGTTAGGATGTGTAGGGTTAGGGTGTGCAGGGTTAGGGTGTGCAGGGTTAGGATGTGTAGGGTTAGGGTGTGTAAGGTTAGGATGTGTAGGGTTAGGGTGTGTAGGGTTAGGATGTGTAGGATTAGGGTGTGTAGTGTTAGGATGTGTAGGGTTAGGGTGTGTAGGGTTAGGGTGTGTAGGGTTAGGGTGTGTAGGGTTAGGATGTGTAGGATTAGGATGTGTAGGGTTAGGATGTGTAGGGTTCGGGTGTGTAGGGTTAGGGTGTGTGGGGTTGGATGTGTAGGATTAGGGTGTGTAGGGTTAGGGTGTGCAGGGTTAGGGTGTGTAGGGTTGGATGTGTAGGATTAGGGTGTGTAGGGTTAGGATGTGTAGGGTTAGGATGTGTAGGGTTAGGGTGTGTAGGGTTAGGATGTGTAGGGTTAGGATGTGTAGGGTTAGGATGTGCAAGGTTAGGGTGTGTAGGGTTAGGATGTGTAGGGTTAGGGTGTGTAGGGTTAGGGTGTGTACGGTTAGGATGTGTAGGGTTAGGGTGTGTAGGGTTAGGGTGTGTAGGGTTAGGATGTGTAGGGTTAGGATGTGTAGGGTTAGGGTGTGTAGGGTTAGGGTGTGTAGGGTTAGGATGTGTAGGGTTAGGGTGTGTGGGGTTGGATGTGTAGGATTAGGATGTGTAGGGTTAGGATGTGTAGGGTTAGGATGTGTAGGGTTAGGATGTGTAGGGTTAGGATGTGTAGGGTTAGGGTGTGTGGGGTTGGATGTGTAGGATTAGGATGTGTAGGGTTAGGATGTGTAGGGTTAGGGTGTGTAGGGTTAGGGTGTGTAGGGTTAGGATGTGTAGGGTTAGGGTGTGTGGGGTTGGATGTGTAGGATTAGGGTGTGTAGGGTTAGGATGTGTAGGGTTAGGGTGTGTGGGGTTGGATGTGTAGGATTAGGGTGTGTAGGGTTAGGGTGTGCAGGGTTAGGGTGTGTAGGGTTGGATGTGTAGGATTAGGGTGTGTAGGGTTAGGATGTGTAGGGTTAGGATGTGTAGGGTTAGCGTGTGCAGGGTTAGGGTGTGTAGGGTTAGGGTGTGTAGGGTTAGGATGTGTAGGGTTAGGGTGTGTAGGGTTAGGGTGTGTACGGTTAGGGTGTGTAGGGTTAGGATGTGTAGGGTTAGGTTGTGTAGGGTTAGGATGTGTAGGGTTAGGGTGTGTAGGGTTAGGGTGTGTAGGGTTAGGGTGTGTACGGTTAGGGTGTGCAGGGTTAGGGTTTGTAGGGTTAGGGTGTGTAGGGTTAGGGTGTGTAGGGTCAGGGTGTGTAGGGTTAGGGTGTGTTAGTTTCAGTACTCTGGGTGTCTCTGTAGTCTGGGCTGTCCTGGGGCAGGCGGTGCAGGTAGTCTTTGAGCAGCAGTTCGTAGCGAGGGATCCTCTGGACCGGTTCCAACATGTGGTGCTGGAGACTTAGACTCCCACAGCGCTCCTCCCGCTGATAATGCACGATAATACATGATAATACACGATAATACATGATAATACGTGATAATACATGATAATACACGATAATACATGATAATACATGATAATACATGATAATACATGATAATACGTGATAATACGTGATAATACGAGTGGTGTATCAAACCTTTTGAACCCCATGTAAATAAAACCACCAAAACCGCCTTCTTCCACCTGAAACACTCAAACCCTAACCCTAACCCTAACCTAACTCTAACATAACCCGTACCTAACCCTAACCTAACATAACTCTAACATAACCCGTACCTAACCCTAACCTAACTCTAACCTAACCCGTACCTAACCCTAACCTAACCCGTACCTAACCCTAACCCTAACTCTAACCTAACCCTAACCCTAACACTAACCGTAAACCTAACTCAAACCTAACCCTAACTCTAACCTAACCCTAACCTAACGCTACCCTAACTCTAACCTAACCCTAACTCTAACCTAACCCTAACCCTAACCTAACCCTAACCTAACCCAACCCTAACCTTAACCCTAACCCATGCCTCTCAGGTGCTGAAACACTCGTTCACAGTCATCCCCTCCAGACTCAACTACTCTATGGAATATCCAACAAAATGTTCAACAAACTTCAACGTAAAGTGTGATGTTGTGATATAGTGATAGATGATATAGTGATAGGTAAAGAGGTTACCTGTATGTCCTGTATGATGGTCCTGAATGCAGAGGATCTTTGGGTCCAGGAGGTCAGCAGCTCCATGGCCGTCTCAAAGTTCTTCACATATTCCCCGTACATCTTCAGGAAGGGAGCTAGCTTCTGGAGGATGTCCCCCAGGCAAGGATTCACATGCCTGGACACACAGACACATCATCCCTCCATCACTCCATCATCCCTCCATCATCCCTCCATCATCCCTCCATCACTCCATCACCCCTCCATCATCCCTCCATCACTCCATCACTCCATCATCCCTCCATCATCACTCCATCATCCCTCCATCACTCTGTCTCTCCTCCATCATCCCTCCATCACTCCATCACCCCTCCATCATCCCTCCATCACTCCATCATCCCTCCATCATTCTGTCTCTCCTCCATCATCCCTCCATCATTCTACCATCACTCCATCATCCCTCCATCACTCTGTCTCTCCTCCATCATCCCTCCATCACTCCATCATCCCTCCATCATTCTGTCTCTCCTCCATCATGCCTCCATCATTCTGTCTCTCCTCCATCATGCCTCCATCATTCTGTCTCTCCTCCATCTTCCCTCCATCATCCCTCCATCATTCTGTCTCTCCTCCATCATTCTGTCTCCATCATCCCTCCATCATTCTGTCTCTCCTCCATCATGCCTCCATCATTCTGTCTCTCCTCGATCGATATTTTTATTATTATCATTGTTATGGTTGTTGTTGTTATTATTATTATCGTTCTGATGGTTATAATGATAATATGATTAATTATAACCTTTATGATGAATATATAATGAGAGAATGATAATATATAATATGACACAGACCACTCCTCCATGCGTCTCTGCAGGGCTGGGAGGAGGAACTGGTGGTGGAAGCAGTAGATGGAGCAGATGTTGGAGAAGATTCCCTGGACCACATCTGGAGGGAAGGAGGCGCGAGTCCGAGACTCCTCGAGTAGCTGGGCACAAAACACCTGCAGAGAGGAGAGGAGCGGAGGAGAGGAGGAGAGGAGAGGAGGAGATGAGCGGAGAGGAGGAGAGGAGTGGAGCGGAGAGGAGAGGAGGAGAGGAGAGGAGAGGAGCGGAGCGGAGGAGAGAGGAGGAGAGGAGCGGAGAGGAGGGGAGGAGAGGAGCGGAGAGGAGAGGAGAGGAGGAGAGGAGAGGAGGAGAGGAGCGGAGAGGAGGAGAGGAGAGTAGAGGAGAGGAGAGGAGAGGAGTAGAGGAGAGGAGCAGGATAAGGCTATAATACACCCAGAAAGATGAATATATATATAGATATTGATATATACATAAAAGGCATCAGTTGTTTACCTGGTCAAGGAGGTGGAGCTTAGATACATAAGCTATTTCAGTGTGGAGCAGCTCATTGGCGATATTAAAGACCCTCTGACTGACCGACAGCTGGAGGAGACAGACATGTGTTATAGACAGACAGACAGGCAGACATACTGTGTATAAATCTATACTACTTATAGGCTAGGATAGAAGTATTAGGTGCCGATCACACAAACACTTTAGCAGGCTGTGGAATGTGAGGCATGCCGCTGTGGAGGGTGTGGGTGATACCTGGTCTACAGCCTCACCTGGCCTGAGACAGACCAGCCTCACCTGGCCTGAGTTAGGTCTACAGCCTCACCTGGCCTTAGTCAGGTCTACAGCCTCACCTGGCCTGAGTCAGGTCTACAGCCTCACCTGGCCTGAGTCAGGTCTACAGCCTCACCTGGCCTGAGTTAGGTCTACAGCCTCACCTGGCCTGAGTCAGGTCTATAGCCTCACCTGGCCTGAGTCAGACCAGCCTCACCTGGCCTGAGTCAGGTCTACAGCCTCACCTGGCCTGAGTCAGGTCTATAGCCTCACCTGGCCGGAGTCAGGTCTACAGCCTCACCTGGCCTGAGTCAGACCAGCCTCACCTGGCCTGAGTCAGGTCTACAGCCTCACCTGGCCTGAGTCAGGTCTACAGCCTCACCTGGCCGGAGTCAGGTCTTCAGCCTCACCTGGCCTGAGTCAGACCAGCCTCACCTGGCCTGAGTCAGGTCTACAGCCTCACCTGGCCTGAGTCAGGTCTATAGCCTCACCTGGCCTGAGTCAGGTCTATAGCCTCACCTGGCCTGAGTCAGGTCTATAGCCTCACCTGGCCGGAGTCAGTTCTACAGCCTCACCTGGCCTGAGTCAGGTCTACAGCCTCACCTGGCCTGAGTCAGGTCTACAGCCTCACCTGGCCTTAGTCAGGTCTATAGCCTCACCTGGCCTGAGTCAGGTCTATAGCCTCACCTAACCTGAGTCAGACCAGCCTCACCTGGCCTGAGTCAGGTCTACAGCCTCACCTTGCCTGAGTCAGACTGATTGGACTCTGGGCTGGGGGGGGGGGCTGCACACCTGTGGTGCAGAGCCATCATGCACTCACTTGCGTGAGTGCATGAAGTTTTTCAGGAGGGGATTTTGATGCGTATTTCTACAGTGGCAGTCGGCACGGTGTCGATTTGAAACCTTTAGAGGCACTTTTTTACCGTTTAATACTGCTGGCTGAGTTTGTGTTTGCTGTTAATACCCAATTACACACACTTACAGATCCCCACCTCCACCAGTTAGTAGTTAGTTAGTTGTTATCCATGCTCTTGCTGACATCACAAGCGACATCATAACATCTCATGGCAACTATTATTTCCCAGACATGTTCTGATAAGAAGATAGACCCAACAGGTCTATCTTCTCTAAAGAGTCCCATCACATCCCTCTAATGTGTGTAATAGTGGGAGCAGTGGAAAGTGGAATACAGATTCTAATTTTATAGCAATTACCTCCATTCACCAGCACGCATTCAACACTGTCAACACTCCCCCCTGGTGGTCAAGCAAGATACTGCAGTCTGGCATCTCTCTCACTCCCTCCCTCTCTCTCACTCTCACTTCCTCCCTCTCTCACTCCCTCACTCACTCTCTCACTCCCTCTCTCACTCTCACTCTCACTCCCTCTCTCTCACTCTCACCTCGGCAGGTAGAACCAGTGTGATCTCTTCTTCCTCGTCATCTAGGTCGCTGTCTCCATCCTCAGATAAACCCCGCCCCATGGCCCTGCCCCCTCCCTCCTCCCCCCCACAGGAGGAGGAGCTAGAGAGGCGTGGGAGGGCGTGGCTGCGGCGGTAGGCCCCGCCCCCCTCCTCCACACCAGCGAAGCAGAGATCCTCACTGTGTGAGGGCGAGCTGATGCTGTCGATGCCGCTGTCCCGGTTGGCCGGCTTCCCCTCTGTGTGGGAGGGGGGGAGGGACAAGCACTCGCACGTAACATCCGATTGGCTCCCCAGCTTCCCCTCATCCCTCATCTCCACGGTAACCGGCTGGTCCAGGTGTCTCTCTGAAGCACTGTAACCCGACTCCCGAGACAGACGCTTCTCATGCTCTTCATCCTCATCCTCATCTTCAGCTTGACCTTTGACCCCCGCCCCCAGGGGTGGGGCTGAGGAGGATGATGATGGTGGAGAAGATGAAGGAGCTGGTCTGCGAGGAACCACAATGATCTTTTCCCTACACACAAACACACACACACACACACACAACAGTATGCACTGTGGTACTGTTACTTCACCAGTATGTTACCTTATCAATATGTTACTAGTACCAGTGTTACCTTACCGTATGTTACCAGCACCAGTATGTTACTAGTACCAGTATGTTACCTTACCAGTATGTTACTAGTACCAGTATGTTACCTTACCAGTATATTACTAGTACCAGTGTTACCATACCAGTATGTTACCAGCACCAGTATGTTACTAGTACCAGTATGTTACCAGTACCAGTATGTTACTAGTACCAGTGTTACCAGTACCAGTATGTTACTAGTACCAGTGTTACCATACCAGTATGTTACCAGTACCAGTATGTTACTAGTACCAGTGTTACCATACCAGTATGTTACCAGCACCAGTATGTTACTAGTACCAGTATGTTACTAGTACCAGTGTTACCTTACCAGTATGTTACTACTAGTACCAATGTTACCTTACCAGTATGTTACCAGTACCAGTATGTCACCTATCAGTATGGTACTAGTACCAGTGTGTTACCAGTACCAGTATGTTACCAGCACCAGTAGGTTACCTTACCAATATGTTACTGGTACCAGTATGTGACCTTACCAGTATGTTACCTTTCCAATATGTCACCAGTACCAGTATGTTACCAGCATGTTACCTTACCAGTATGTTACATATGTTACCAGTACCAGTATGTTACCGTACCAGCATATAACCAGTACCAGTATGTTACCAGTACCAGTATGTTACCAGTACCAATATGTTACCAGTATCAGTATGTTACGTTACCAGTATGTTACGTTACCAGTATATTACCAGTACCAGTATGTTACCTTACCAGTATGTTACTAGTACCAGTATGTTACTAGTACCAGTATGTTACCTTGCCAGTAGTTACCTTACCAGTATGTTACTAGTACCAGTGTGTTACCAGTACCAGTATGTTACCAGCACCAGTATGTTACCTTACCAATATGTTACTGGTACCAGTATGTGACCTTACCAGTATGTTACCTTTCCAATATGTCACCAGTACCAGTATGTTACCAGCATGTTACCTTACCAGTATGTTACATATGTTACCAGTACCAGTATGTTACCGTACCAGCATATAACCAGTACCAGTATGTTACCAGTACCAGTATGTTACCAGTACCAATATGTTACCAGTATCAGTATGTTACGTTACCAGTATGTTACGTTACCAGTATATTACCAGTACCAGTATGTTACCTTACCAGTATGTTACTAGTACCAGTATGTTACTAGTACCAGTATGTTACCTTGCCAGTAGTTACCTTACCAGTATGTTACTAGTACCAGTATGTTACCTTGCCAGTAGTTACCTTACCAATATGTTACCTTACCAGTATATTACTAGTACCAGTATGTTATCAGTACCAGTATGTTACCTTACCAGTATATTACCAGTACCAGTTTGTTACCTTACCAGTATGTTACCATTTCCAGTACTGGTAACGTACTGGTAACATACTGGTATCAGTTAACCAATCAGCACTCACCTTTCAAACTTCTCGATGAGCAACAGGACGCAGGCAGGGGGCGTAGCCTCTGTGTGGGGAGGCGGGGTTTGGGGGCTCCTCCCCTCCTTGGGGGCAGAAGGGAGGGGCCGACAGGGCAGGGGGGGTGGCCTCAATCCTGACTTCTGCTGCAGATGGGCGGGCTTGGGTGGAACTGGGAGAGGAATAATAGTTATCCATCTCTATCTCTATCTACCTCCACCACACCAGCCTAACCCCCTTACACACCATACACCAGCTAAACCTGACCAGTACACCCACCATAACCAGTAGCCTGTATGGCCCACAGATAAACCTGACCAGTACACCCACCATAACCAGTGGCCTGTATGCCCACAGCGTCTTATCTAGATTGTATCTGGATTCAAACTGTCTCAGCCTGTTGACTCATGGGGGCAGTTTACAAGAGATATCCGCTTGAAAAACGCACGCACGCACACACACACACACACACACACACACACACACACACACACACACACACACACACACTTCAGGTTTGTACTACATCATGGTTTTCACCATCTCACAGAATGGGGAGACGTAGCGACCAGTTTTGGATAATGCTGTGAATCATATCTTTGATAGTAGAAATGCAAGGTCTAGCACTCCAAACTGTAACACCAGGGTAGGTACCCTAACTCTAACCCCAGGGTAGGTACCCTAACTCTAGCCCCAGGGTAGGTACCCTAACTCTAGCCCCTGGGTAGGTACCCTAACTCTAACCCCAGGGTAGGTACCCTAACTGTAACCCCAGGGTAGGTACCCTAACTCTAGCCCCAGGGTAGGTACCCTAACTCTAACACCAGGGTAGGTACCCTAACTCTAACCCCTAACTCTAGCCCCAGGGTAGGTACCCTAACTCTAACCCCTAACTCTAGCCCCAGGGTAGGTACCCTAACTCTAACCCCAGGGTAGGTACCCTAACTCTAGCCCCAGGGTAGGTACCCTAACTCTAGCCCCAGGGTAGGTACCCTAACTCTAGCCCCAGGGTAGGTACCCTAACTCTAACCCCTAACTCTAGCCCCAGGGTAGGTACCCTAACTCTAACCCCAGGGTAGGTACCCTAACTCTAGCCCCAGGGTAGGTACCCTAACTCTAACCCCAGGGTAGGTACCCTAACTCTAACCCCAGGGTAGGTACCCTAACTCTAGCCCCAGGGTACCTACCCTAACTGTAACCCCAGGGTAGGTACCCCAACTCTAACCCCAGGGTAGGTAGCCTAACTCTAACCCCTAACTCTAGCCCCAGGGTAGGTACCCTAACTCTAACCCCAGGGTAGGTACCCTAACTGTAACCCCAGGGTAGGTACCCTAACTCTAGCCCCAGGGTAGGTACCCTAACTCTAGCCCCAGGGTAGGTACCCTAACTCTAACCCCTAACTCTAGCCCCAGGGTAGGTACCCTAACTCTAACCCCAGGGTAGGTACCCTAACTCTA
Organism: Merluccius polli; assembly: GCA_030340625.1. Lineage (NCBI taxonomy): Eukaryota > Metazoa > Chordata > Actinopteri > Gadiformes > Merlucciidae > Merluccius > Merluccius polli. The sequence continues at coordinate 8,969 of JAOPHQ010004723.1, read as the reverse complement.
ACCCCTAACTCTAACCCCAGGGTAGGTACCCTAACTCTAACACCAGGGTAGGTACCCTAACTGTAACCGCAGGGTAGGTACCCTAACTGTAACCCCAGGGTAGGTACCCTAACTCTAACCCCTAACTCTAACCCCAGGGTAGGTACCCTAACTCTAACACCAGGGTAGGTACCCTAACTGTAACCCCAGGGTAGGTACCCTAACTCTAACCCCTAACTATAACCCCAGGGTAGGTACCCTAACTCTAACACCAGGGTAGGTACCCTAACTCTAACCCCTAACTCTAACCCCAGGGTAGGTACCCTAACTCTAACACCAGGGTAGGTACCCTAACTGTAACCCCAGGGTAGGTACCCTAACTCTAACCCCTAACTCTAACCCCAGGGTAGGTACCCTAACTGTAACACCAGGGTAGGTACCCTAACTGTAACCCCAGGGTAGGTACCCTAACTCTAACCCCTAACTCTAACCCCAGGGTAGGTACCCTAACTCTAACACCAGGGTAGGTACCCTAACTGTAACCCCAGGGTAGGTACCCTAACTCTAACCCCTAACTCTAGCCCCAGGGTAGGTACCATAACTCTAACCCCAGGGTAGGTACCCTAACCCCCTAACCATAGCACTAACTATCCCTGGAAGGAGGGATCCCTCTTCTGTGTTCCTTCGCACCCTGAAAAATAATATGATAACAATATGAATTATAAACACCTAGTGGTTTAGGTCCATGTAGGCCTGGTCTGCTCCTCGTCTGGGCTGCTGATCCTGCTGGGTCTGTAGATCCTGCTGGTTCTGGTGGCACTGCTGGGTCTGGGGGCACTGCTGGGTCTGGGGGCACTGCTGAGTCTGGGACTACAGCTGGGTCGGGAGGTACTGCTGGGTCTGAGACGACTGCTGGGTCTGGAGGTACTGCTGGGTCTGGAGGTACTGCTGGGTCTGGGGGTCCTGCTGGGTCTGGGGGTCCTGCTGGCCGAGGGGGGGGTGCAGGTCCTGAATCATTGCCATCAGAGCAGCAGGAGGCGGCGTCCAGAGGGAGACTCTTTGACAACAAGCTGGGAGATGAAGGACCTGGAGACAGAGAGAGATACATTCACACAGATGGACACGCAGACAGACGGACAGACAGACACACACGGACAGACACGCAGACACACGGACAGACAGACAGACAGACAGACACACAGACAGACACACAGACAGACACACAGACAGACACACACGGACACACACACACAGACAGATAAACAGACAGACAGGTTTCTTGTGTTTATCAACTGCTCTTCCTGTGGGCGGAGCTCATCAGAAATTGCTATAATGGTTGCCTAGCAACCATGATAAACTGTTGCTGGGCGACAGAGAGATGGTACTAAACACACACACGCACACGCACGCACGCAAGCACGCGCGCCAACCCCCACTCAGGCCCCGCCCACTTTATAATGGATGTTCCCCACAGAAACACCTCTCATACCACGACGTCATTTATAACCGTATAGCAATTATTATTATTATTATAATCACGGTGTGTGAGAGAGGGAGAGAGAGACAGAGAGAGAGACAGACAGACAGACAGACAGACAGACAGACAGAGAGAGAGACAGACAGACACACACATCTGTCAGTCGCATTGCACACAGCCTCCATCATTGCGGCGTCGGTCTGCTAAAACATCTGGAGGTGAAAACGCATCATAAGCCCTGATGTGGAGACATCATAATGATAGTGATAGAGATGGTGATATACAGTGATATATAGTGATAGAGATGGTGATATACAGTGAAGAGATGGTGATATATAGTGATATACAGTGATATATAGTGATCGAAATGGTGATATCTATATCACTATACATCACCGTCTCTATCACTATATATAGTGATAGACTATATATAGTGATAGAGACGGTGATATATAGTGATATACAGTGATATATAGTTATATATTGATAGAGATGGTGATATACAGTGATATATAGTTATATATTGATAGAGATGGTGATATACAGTGATATATAGTGATAGAGATGGTGATATACATATATAGTGATAGAGATGGTGATATACAGTGATAGAGATGGTGATATACATATATAGTGATAGAGATGGTGATATACAGTGATATATCGTGATATATAGTGATATAGACTCACCCCGGATCAGGCTGGTCTCGTCCATATAGATAGTGATACATAATGATAGTGATATATAGTGATATATATGGTGATATATATAGTGATATAGACTCACCTCTGAGCAGGCTGGTCTTGTCCATATACATCGCGCAACAAAATACAAATCCAGTCATCAACCCGCCGGAGGAGAGCGGATCTCCAGCCGCTCACACGACGAAACCCGGAGAGACGCTCGGTCCGCGGTGCACTGCCTGTGCAATACCCCCTAACCCTGGATATCCTGGTCTGCAGCTAGAAAATACCCCCTAACCCTGGATATCCTGGTCTACAGCTATAAAATACCCCCTAACCCTGGATATCCTGGTCTACAGCTATAAAATACCCCCAACCCTGGATATCCTGGTCTACAGCTAGAAAATACCCCCTAACCCTGGATATCCTGGTCTGCAGCTAGAAAATACCCCCTAACCCTGGATATCCTGGTCTACAGCTATAAAATACCCCCTAACCCTGGATATCCTGGTCTACAGCTATAAAATACCCCCAACCCTGGATATCCTGGTCTACAGCTATAAAATACCCCCTAACCCTGGATATCCTGGTCTGCAGCTAGAAAATACCCCCTAACCCTGGATATCCTGGTCTACAGCTAGAAAATACCCCCTAACCCTGGATATCATGGTCTACAGCCCCCTAACCCTGGATATCCTGGTCTACAGCTATAAAATACCCCCTAACCCTGGATATCCTGGTCTACAGCTATAAAATACCCCCTAACCCTGGATATCCTGGTCTACTGCTATAAAGTACCCCCTAACCCTGGATATCCTGGTCTACAGCTATAAAATACCCCCAACCCTGGATATCCTGGTCTACAGCTAGAAAATACTCCCTAGCCCTGTATATCCTGGTCTACAGCTATAAAATACCCCCTAACCCTGGATATCCTGGTCTACAGCTAGAAAATACCCCCTAACCCTGGATATCCTGGTCTACAGCTATAAAATACCCCCTAACCCTGGATATCCTGGTCTACAGCTATAAAATACCCCCTAACCCTGGATATCCTGGTCTACTGCTATAAAGTACCCCCTAACCCTGGATATCCTGGTCTACAGCTATAAAATACCCCCAACCCTGGATATCCTGGTCTACAGCTAGAAAATACTCCCTAGCCCTGTATATCCTGGTCTACAGCTATAAAATACCCCCTAACCCTGGATATCCTAGACTACAGCTATAAAATACCTCCTAACCCTGGATATCCTGGACTACAGCTATAAAATAACCCCTAACCCTGGATATCCTGGTCTACAGCTAGAAAATACCCCTTAACCCTGGATATCCTGGTCTACAGCTGGAAAATACACCCTAACCCTGGATATCCTGGTCTACAGCTGAAAAATACCCCCTAACCCTGGATATCCTGGTCTACAGCTGGAAAATACCCCCTAACCCTGGATATCCTGGTCTACAGCTGGAAAATACCCCCTAACCCTGGATATCCTGGTCTACAGCTAGAAAATACCCCCTAACCCTGGATATCCTGGTCTACAGCTAGAAAATACCCCCTAACCCTGGATATCCTGGTCTACAGCTAGAAAATACCCCCTAACCCTGGATATCCTGGTCTACAGCTAGAAAATACCCCCTAACCCTGGATATCCTGGTCTACAGCTAGAAAATACCCCCTAACCCTAGATTACAGCTATAAAATACCCCCTAACCCTGGATTACAGCTATAAAATACCCCCTAACCCTGGATATCCTGGTCTACAGCTATAAAATACCCCCTAACCCTGGATATCCTGGTCTACAGCTATAAAATACCCCCTAACCCTGGATATCCTGGTCTACAGCTATAAAATACCCCCTAACCCTGGATATCCTGGTCTACAGCTATAAAATACCCCCTAACCCTGGATATCCTGGTCTACAGCTAGAAAATACCCCCTAACCCTGGATATCCTGGTCTACAACTGGAAAATACCCCCTAACCCTGGATATCCTGGTCTACAGCTGGAAAATACCCCCTAACCCTGGATATCCTGGTCTACAGCTGGAAAATACTCCCTAACCCTGGATATCCTGGTCTACAGCTGGAAATACCCCCTAACCCTGGATATCCTGGTCTACAGCTGGAAAATACCCCCTAACCCTGGATATCCTGGTCTACAGCTGGAAAATACCCCCTAACCCTGGATATCCTGGTCTACAGCTGGAAAATACTCCCTAACCCTGGATATCCTGGTCTACAGCTAGAAAATACCCCCTAACCCCCACTCTGGTCCCTGCTATCTTATGTGTACAATACCCCCTAACCCTATATAGCAGAGACTACAGTTCTATAGACCCTATAAATACAGACTAATAGACCCTATAAATACAGACTAATAGACCCCATACATACAGACCCTATAAATACAGACTAATAGACCCCATACATACAGACCCTATAAATACAGACTAATAGACCCCATACATACAGACCCTATAAATACAGACTAATAGACCCCATACATACAGACCCTATAAATACAGACTAATAGACCCCATACATACAGACCCTATAAATACAGACTAATAGACCCCATACATACAGACCCTATAAATAGATTAATAGACCCTATAAATACAGACTAATAGACCCCATACATACAGACCCTATAAATACAGACTAATAGACCCCATACATACAGACCCTATAAATACAGACTAGACCCTAGACCTACAGTCAGCTGCAGTATGTCACCACTAGGGGAGAGAGAGAGAGAGAGAGAGAGAGAGAGAGAGAGAGAGAGAGAGAGAGAGAGAGAGAGAGAGAGAGAGAGAGAGAGAGAGAGAGAGAGAGAGAGAGAGAGAGAGAGAATCGTTTCCGCTCTGATCAGAAGGTATCACGTGACGGCTCCTCGGTTTCCTTGACAACCAGCTACAGCTCATGATCAGAATGGTGAATATTATGAAATATTTTCATATATATATATATATATATATATATATATATATATATATATATATATATATATATATATAATCATATATATGAATGGATTCCATATGATTATATATACATGATTATACTATGAACATGACACCACACACACATTACTCAGCAGCTAAAGGCTAGTAGCCGTACTGGGAGCTCTCCAGTACAACCAGTCTGCTACTGGTTCTACTGGGAGCCGTCCAGTACAACCACAGTCTGCTACTGGTTCTACTGGGAGCCGTCCAGTACTACTATACTGGTGTTTGCATGTTATCAACATTTGGAAGAAATTGCGAAACTATAAATCTGTTAATGGCAGAATAAAAAAACTCCTCCAACTCACCTGGTTCACTCTTAGTAACTAACCCTAACTAATTGAAGTCTCTGTGATTCTGTAGTTCTGTGATTTGAAGTCTCGGTGGGTTCAGAGTAAAACCTTTGTGAGTGTGAGGTCCGATGGCAGATGGTGAAAAGGTGAAAAGGTGAAAGGGTGAAAAGGTTTAAGGGCCGACAGATGAGCCCATCTTCAGAAAGACATGGAGGACTTATATTAGATATTAACAACACTAAGAATCACAACATGTTTATTCATCACAATTAAAATAACTCTAAATAAGTCTGTGTTTATATAGGGGTTAGGGTGTGTGTGTTTACACATGGGTTAGAGAGTGTGTTATTGTGTGTGTGTGTCCAAGCGGCTGCTTCTCAGACGGTAACGAGGCTGAAACAGCATTCAGGTTGTCGGTGATGAAGAGGAATATGACGATGATGAAGATGGGTCATACATGGAGGGAAGAATAAAAATAATAGATCAGCGTCAGACACACGTCAACCCCACCCAGAAATACACGCAGCACTGTGATAGGATAGTAATGAGTATGTTAATACTAGTTTACAGTACTGTGATAGGATAGTAATGAGTATGTTAATACTAGTTTACAGTACTGTGATAGGGATAGTAATGAGTATGTTAATACTAGTTTACAGTACTGTAATAGGGATAGTAATGAGTATGTTAATACTAGTTTACAGTACTGTAATAGGGATAGTAATGAGTGTGTTAATACTAGTTTACAGTACTGTGATAGGGATAGTAATGAGTATGTTAATACTAGTTTACAGTACTGTGATAGGATAGTAATGAGTATGTTAATACTAGTTTACAGTACTGTGATAGGATAGTAATGAGTATGTTAATACTAGTTTACAGTACTGTAATAGGATAGTAATGAGTATGTTAATACTAGTTTACAGTACTGTGATAGGATAGTAATGAGTATGTTAATACTAGTTTACAGTACTGTAATAGGATAGTAATGAGTATGTTAATACTAGTTTACAGTACTGTAATAGGATAGTAATGAGTATGTTAATACTAGTTTACAGTACTGTGATAGGGATAGTATTGAGTGTTAATGCCAAGACTGTTCACACACCCGTCTCTCCTCCACCAGGAAGCTGTACACTTCAGGTGTGTGACCAACAGTTTGAGGGGTGGAGCCAGTAGACTGCTGGGTGTGGCTACATCCAGGAGGGCCATCCTGCAACCGCAAAGCATTGTGGGAACTTCCTGTTGATGTGTCAGAGAGAGAGAGAGAGAGAGAGAGAGAGAGAGAGAAGTTGGCTCTGAGTGGTGAGACAGGTAGTTACTTCTGAGTACTGCCTGTGTTGTCCACACAGGCAAACTAGTATTAACATACTCATTACTATCCCTATCACAGTACTGTAAACTAGTATTAACATACTCATTACTATCCTATTACAGTACTGTAAACTAGTATTAACACACTCATTACTATCCCTATTACAGTACTGTAAACTAGTATTAACATACTCATTACTATCCCTATTACAGTACTGTAAACTAGTATTAACATACTCATTACTATCCCTATTACAGTACTGTAAACTAGTATTAACATACTCATTACTATCCCTATCACAGTACTGTAAACTAGTATTAACATACTCATTACTATCCCTATTACAGTACTGTAAACTAGTATTAACATACTCATTACTATCCCTATTACAGTACTGTAAACTAGTATTAACATACTCATTACTATCCCTATTACAGTACTGTAAACTAGTATTAACATACTCATTACTATCCCTATTACAGTACTGTAAACTAGTATTAACATACTCATTACTATCCCTATTACAGTACTGTAAACTAGTATTAACATACTCATTACTATCCCTATTACAGTACTGTAAACTAGTATTAACATACTCATTACTATCCCTATTACAGTACTGTAAACTAGTATTAACATACTCATTACTATCCCTATTACAGTACTGTAAACTAGTATTAACATACTCATTACTATCCCTATTACAGTACTGTAAACTAGTATTAACATACTCATTACTATCCCTATTACAGTACTGTAAACTAGTATTAACATACTCATTACTATCCCTATTACAGTACTGTAAACTAGTATTAACATACTCATTACTATCCTATTACAGTACTGTAAACTAGTATTAACATACTCATTACTATCCCTATTACAGTACTGTAAACTAGTATTAACATACTCATTACTATCCCTATTACAGTACTGTAAACTAGTATTAACATACTCATTACTATCCCTATTACAGTACTGTAAACTAGTATTAACATACTCATTACTATCCCTATTACAGTACTGTAAACTAGTATTAACATACTCATTACTATCCCTATCACAGTACTGTAAACTAGTATTAACATACTCATTACTATCCTATTACAGTACTGTAAACTAGTATTAACATACACATTACTATCCTATTACAGTACTGTAAACTAGTATTAACATACACATTACTATCCTATTACAGTACTGTAAACTAGTATTAACATACTCATTACTATCCTATTACAGTACTGTAAACTAGTATTAACATACACATTACTATCCTATTACAGTACTGTAAACTAGTATTAACATACTCATTACTATCCTATTACAGTACTGTAAACTAGTATTAACATACTCATTACTATCCCTATCACAGTGCCAACCGGACCCATCTTTCTACATAGAGTTCATGTCCTTAAATAATACAATGTTTCATTTTATTTCATTATACATTTAATTTATATTTATTTTCGACTGGAAAAATTTAAGAAGATTATTAAAAATAACTAACAATAATAAAAATTTGACAGAGTGCTTAATTTGAAACAGGTAGTTACCGCTGAGTGGTGAAACAGGTAGTTACCTCCGAGAGGTGAGACAGGTAGTTACCTCCGAGAGGTGAGACAGGTAGTTACCTCCGAGAGGTGAGACAGGTAGTTACCTCCGAGAGGTGAGACAGGTAGTCACCTCTGAGTGGTGAAACAGGTAGTTACCTCTGAGAGGTGAGACGGGTAGTTACCTCCGAGAGGTGAGATACCTCTCTCTGAGTGGTGAGACAAGTAGGAGTTGGTCTTGCTGCTGGTCTCCCGTTGTCTCTAAGGGTAAGACAGGTTTAACATGAGAATAGTGTGTTGATCTGGTCGTCGTGGTAACATGAGAATAGTGTGTTGATCTGGTCGTCGTGGTAACAACATGAGAATAGTGTGTTGATCTGGTCGTCGTGGTAACATGAGAATAGTGTGTTGATCTGGTCGTCGTGGTAACAACATGAGAATAGTGTGTTGATCTGGTCGTCGTGGTAACAACATGAGAATAGTGTGTTGATCTGGTCGTCGTGGTAACAACATGAGAATAGTGTGTTGATCTGGTCGTCGTGGTAACAACATGAGAATAGTGTGTTGATCTGGTCGTCGTGGTAACATGAGAAAAGTGTGTTGCTCTGGTCGTCGTGGTAACATGAGAAAAGTGTGTTGATCTGGTCGTCGTGGTAACA
>JAOPHQ010004722.1:0-30180 GCA_030340625.1 Merluccius polli | reverse complement strand
GACAAAATCGAGAAGAAAGAGGGCCAAAAAGATGGCAGGAACAAAAAATGAAGGAAAAAGAGACCTGGAGAGGTAAAAAACTCGCCAAAAAAGAAAGACAAAAAATGAAGGAACAACAGGTCCGGGTATGTCAAAAAATCCTGAAAAAAAAAAAAAAAAAAAGATGGAGAGAATGACAAAATCGAGAAGAAAGAGGGCCAAAAAGATGGCAGGAACAAAAAATGAAGGAAAAAGAGACCTGGAGAGGTAAAAAACTCGCCAAAAAAGAAAGACAAAAAATGAAGGAACAACAGGTCCGGGTATGTCAAAAAATCCTGAAAAAAAAAAAAAAAAAAAAGATGGAGAGAATGACAAAATCGAGAAGAAAGAGGGCCAAAAAGATGGCAGGAACAAAAAATGAAGGAAAAATAGACCTGGAGAGGTAAAAAACTCGCCAAAAAAGAAAGACAAAAAATGAAGGAACAACAGGTCCGGGTATGTCAAAAAATCCTGAAAAAAAAAAAAAAAAAAAAGATGGAGAGAATGACAAAATCGAGAAGAAAGAGGGCCAAAAAGATGGCAGGAACAAAAAATGAAGGAAAAAGAGACCTGGAGAGGTAAAAAACTCGCCAAAAAAGAAAGACAAAAAATGAAGGAACAACAGGTCCGGGTATGTCAAAAAATCCTGAAAAAAAAAAAAAAAAAAAAGATGGAGAGAATGACAAAATCGAGAAGAAAGAGGGCCAAAAAGATGGCAGGAACAAAAAATGAAGGAAAAAGAGACCTGGAGAGGTAAAAAACTCGCCAAAAAAGAAAGACAAAAAATGAAGGAACAACAGGTCCGGGTATGTCAAAAAATCCTGAAAAAAAAAAAAAAAAAAAAGATGGAGAGAATGACAAAATCGAGAAGAAAGAGGGCCAAAAAGATGGCAGGAACAAAAAATGAAGGAAAAAGAGACCTGGAGAGGTAAAAAACTCGCCAAAAAAGAAAGACAAAAAATGAAGGAACAACAGGTCCGGGTATGTCAAAAAATCCTGAAAAAAAAAAAAAAAAAAAGATGGAGAGAATGACAAAATCGAGAAGAAAGAGGGCCAAAAAGATGGCAGGAACAAAAAATGAAGGAAAAAGAGACCTGGAGAGGTAAAAAACTCGCCAAAAAAGAAAGAGAAAAAATGAAGGAACAACAGGTCCGGGTATGTCAAAAAATCCTGAAAAAAAAAAAAAAAAAAAGATGGAGAGAATGACAAAATCGAGAAGAAAGAGGGCCAAAAAGATGGCAGGAACAAAAAATGAAGGAAAAAGAGACCTGGAGAGGTAAAAAACTCGCCAAAAAAGAAAGACAAAAAATGAAGGAACAACAGGTCCGGGTATGTCAAAAAATCCTGAAAAAAAAAAAAAAAAAAAAGATGGAGAGAATGACAAAATCGAGAAGAAAGAGGGCCAAAAAGATGGCAGGAACAAAAAATGAAGGAAAAAGAGACCTGGAGAGGTAAAAAACTCGCCAAAAAAGAAAGAGAAAAAATGAAGGAACAACAGGTCCGGGTATGTCAAAAAATCCTGAAAAAAAAAAAAAAAAAAAAGATGGAGAGAATGACAAAATCGAGAAGAAAGAGGGCCAAAAAGATGGCAGGAACAAAAAATGAAGGAAAAAGAGACCTGGAGAGGTAAAAAACTCGCCAAAAAAGAAAGACAAAAAATGAAGGAACAACAGGTCCGGGTATGTCAAAAAATCCTGAAAAAAAAAAAAAAAAAAAAGATGGAGAGAATGACAAAATCGAGAAGAAAGAGGGCCAAAAAGATGGCAGGAACAAAAAATGAAGGAAAAAGAGACCTGGAGAGGTAAAAAACTCGCCAAAAAAGAAAGACAAAAAATGAAGGAACAACAGGTCCGGGTATGTCAAAAAATCCTGAAAAAAAAAAAAAAAAAAAAGATGGAGAGAATGACAAAATCGAGAAGAAAGAGGGCCAAAAAGATGGCAGGAACAAAAAATGAAGGAAAAATAGACCTGGAGAGGTAAAAAACTCGCCAAAAAAGAAAGAGAAAAAATGAAGGAACAACAGGTCCGGGTATGTCAAAAAATCCTGAAAAAAAAAAAAAAAAAAAGATGGAGAGAATGACAAAATCGAGAAGAAAGAGGGCCAAAAAGATGGCAGGAACAAAAAATGAAGGAAAAAGAGACCTGGAGAGGTAAAAAACTCGCCAAAAAAGAAAGAGAAAAAATGAAGGAACAACAGGTCCGGGTATGTCAAAAAATCCTGAAAAAAAAAAAAAAAAAAAAGATGGAGAGAATGACAAAATCGAGAAGAAAGAGGGCCAAAAAGATGGCAGGAACAAAAAATGAAGGAAAAAGAGACCTGGAGAGGTAAAAAACTCGCCAAAAAAGAAAGAGAAAAAATGAAGGAACAACAGGTCCGGGTATGTCAAAAAATCCTGAAAAAAAAAAAAAAAAAAAAGATGGAGAGAATGACAAAATCGAGAAGAAAGAGGGCCAAAAAGATGGCAGGAACAAAAAATGAAGGAAAAAGAGACCTGGAGAGGTAAAAAACTCGCCAAAAAAGAAAGACAAAAAATGAAGGAACAACAGGTCCGGGTATGTCAAAAAATCCTGAAAAAAAAAAAAAAAAAAAGATGGAGAGAATGACAAAATCGAGAAGAAAGAGGGCCAAAAAGATGGCAGGAACAAAAAATGAAGGAAAAAGAGACCTGGAGAGGTAAAAAACTCGCCAAAAAAGAAAGACAAAAAATGAAGGAACAACAGGTCCGGGTATGTCAAAAAATCCTGAAAAAAAAAAAAAAAAAAAAGATGGAGAGAATGACAAAATCGAGAAGAAAGAGGGCCAAAAAGATGGCAGGAACAAAAAATGAAGGAAAAATAGACCTGGAGAGGTAAAAAACTCGCCAAAAAAGAAAGAGAAAAAATGAAGGAACAACAGGTCCGGGTATGTCAAAAAATCCTGAAAAAAAAAAAAAAAAAAAGATGGAGAGAATGACAAAATCGAGAAGAAAGAGGGCCAAAAAGATGGCAGGAACAAAAAATGAAGGAAAAAGAGACCTGGAGAGGTAAAAAACTCGCCAAAAAAGAAAGACAAAAAATGAAGGAACAACAGGTCCGGGTATGTCAAAAAATCCTGAAAAAAAAAAAAAAAAAAAGATGGAGAGAATGACAAAATCGAGAAGAAAGAGGGCCAAAAAGATGGCAGGAACAAAAAATGAAGGAAAAAGAGACCTGGAGAGGTAAAAAACTCGCCAAAAAAGAAAGACAAAAAATGAAGGAACAACAGGTCCGGGTATGTCAAAAAATCCTGAAAAAAAAAAAAAAAAAAAGATGGAGAGAATGACAAAATCGAGAAGAAAGAGGGCCAAAAAGATGGCAGGAACAAAAAATGAAGGAAAAAGAGACCTGGAGAGGTAAAAAACTCGCCAAAAAAGAAAGAGAAAAAATGAAGGAACAACAGGTCCGGGTATGTCAAAAAATCCTGAAAAAAAAAAAAAAAAAAAGATGGAGAGAATGACAAAATCGAGAAGAAAGAGGGCCAAAAAGATGGCAGGAACAAAAAATGAAGGAAAAAGAGACCTGGAGAGGTAAAAAACTCGCCAAAAAAGAAAGAGCAAAAAATGAAGGAACAACAGGTCCGGGTATGTCAAAAAATCCTGAAAAAAAAAAAAAAAAAAAGATGGAGAGAATGACAAAATCGAGAAGAAAGAGGGCCAAAAAGATGGCAGGAACAAAAAATGAAGGAAAAAGAGACCTGGAGAGGTAAAAAACTCGCCAAAAAAGAAAGACAAAAAATGAAGGAACAACAGGTCCGGGTATGTCAAAAAATCCTGAAAAAAAAAAAAAAAAAAAGATGGAGAGAATGACAAAATCGAGAAGAAAGAGGGCCAAAAAGATGGCAGGAACAAAAAATGAAGGAAAAAGAGACCTGGAGAGGTAAAAAACTCGCCAAAAAAGAAAGAGAAAAAATGAAGGAACAACAGGTCCGGGTATGTCAAAAAATCCTGAAAAAAAAAAAAAAAAAAAGATGGAGAGAATGACAAAATCGAGAAGAAAGAGGGCCAAAAAGATGGCAGGAACAAAAAATGAAGGAAAAAGAGACCTGGAGAGGTAAAAAACTCGCCAAAAAAGAAAGACAAAAAATGAAGGAACAACAGGTCCGGGTATGTCAAAAAATCCTGAAAAAAAAAAAAAAAAAAAGATGGAGAGAATGACAAAATCGAGAAGAAAGAGGGCCAAAAAGATGGCAGGAACAAAAAATGAAGGAAAAATAGACCTGGAGAGGTAAAAAACTCGCCAAAAAAGAAAGACAAAAAATGAAGGAACAACAGGTCCGGGTATGTCAAAAAATCCTGAAAAAAAAAAAAAAAAAAAGATGGAGAGAATGACAAAATCGAGAAGAAAGAGGGCCAAAAAGATGGCAGGAACAAAAAATGAAGGAAAAATAGACCTGGAGAGGTAAAAAACTCGCCAAAAAAGAAAGACAAAAAATGAAGGAACAACAGGTCCGGGTATGTCAAAAAATCCTGAAAAAAAAAAAAAAAAAAAAGATGGAGAGAATGACAAAATCGAGAAGAAAGAGGGCCAAAAAGATGGCAGGAACAAAAAATGAAGGAAAAAGAGACCTGGAGAGGTAAAAAACTCGCCAAAAAAGAAAGACAAAAAATGAAGGAACAACAGGTCCGGGTATGTCAAAAAATCCTGAAAAAAAAAAAAAAAAAAAGATGGAGAGAATGACAAAATCGAGAAGAAAGAGGGCCAAAAAGATGGCAGGAACAAAAAATGAAGGAAAAATAGACCTGGAGAGGTAAAAAACTCGCCAAAAAAGAAAGAGAAAAAATGAAGGAACAACAGGTCCGGGTATGTCAAAAAATCCTGAAAAAAAAAAAAAAAAAAAGATGGAGAGAATGACAAAATCGAGAAGAAAGAGGGCCAAAAAGATGGCAGGAACAAAAAATGAAGGAAAAAGAGACCTGGAGAGGTAAAAAACTCGCCAAAAAAGAAAGAGCAAAAAATGAAGGAACAACAGGTCCGGGTATGTCAAAAAATCCTGAAAAAAAAAAAAAAAAAAAGATGGAGAGAATGACAAAATCGAGAAGAAAGAGGGCCAAAAAGATGGCAGGAACAAAAAATGAAGGAAAAAGAGACCTGGAGAGGTAAAAAACTCGCCAAAAAAGAAAGAGAAAAAATGAAGGAACAACAGGTCCGGGTATGTCAAAAAATCCTGAAAAAAAAAAAAAAAAAAAGATGGAGAGAATGACAAAATCGAGAAGAAAGAGGGCCAAAAAGATGGCAGGAACAAAAAATGAAGGAAAAAGAGACCTGGAGAGGTAAAAAACTCGCCAAAAAAGAAAGAGAAAAAATGAAGGAACAACAGGTCCGGGTATGTCAAAAAATCCTGAAAAAAAAAAAAAAAAAAAAGATGGAGAGAATGACAAAATCGAGAAGAAAGAGGGCCAAAAAGATGGCAGGAACAAAAAATGAAGGAAAAAGAGACCTGGAGAGGTAAAAAACTCGCCAAAAAAGAAAGACAAAAAATGAAGGAACAACAGGTCCGGGTATGTCAAAAAATCCTGAAAAAAAAAAAAAAAAAAAAGATGGAGAGAATGACAAAATCGAGAAGAAAGAGGGCCAAAAAGATGGCAGGAACAAAAAATGAAGGAAAAAGAGACCTGGAGAGGTAAAAAACTCGCCAAAAAAGAAAGACAAAAAATGAAGGAACAACAGGTCCGGGTATGTCAAAAAATCCTGAAAAAAAAAAAAAAAAAAAAGATGGAGAGAATGACAAAATCGAGAAGAAAGAGGGCCAAAAAGATGGCAGGAACAAAAAATGAAGGAAAAAGAGACCTGGAGAGGTAAAAAACTCGCCAAAAAAGAAAGAGAAAAAATGAAGGAACAACAGGTCCGGGTATGTCAAAAAATCCTGAAAAAAAAAAAAAAAAAAAGATGGAGAGAATGACAAAATCGAGAAGAAAGAGGGCCAAAAAGATGGCAGGAACAAAAAATGAAGGAAAAATAGACCTGGAGAGGTAAAAAACTCGCCAAAAAAGAAAGAGAAAAAATGAAGGAACAACAGGTCCGGGTATGTCAAAAAATCCTGAAAAAAAAAAAAAAAAAAAGATGGAGAGAATGACAAAATCGAGAAGAAAGAGGGCCAAAAAGATGGCAGGAACAAAAAATGAAGGAAAAAGAGACCTGGAGAGGTAAAAAACTCGCCAAAAAAGAAAGACAAAAAATGAAGGAACAACAGGTCCGGGTATGTCAAAAAATCCTGAAAAAAAAAAAAAAAAAAAGATGGAGAGAATGACAAAATCGAGAAGAAAGAGGGCCAAAAAGATGGCAGGAACAAAAAATGAAGGAAAAAGAGACCTGGAGAGGTAAAAAACTCGCCAAAAAAGAAAGAGAAAAAATGAAGGAACAACAGGTCCGGGTATGTCAAAAAATCCTGAAAAAAAAAAAAAAAAAAAGATGGAGAGAATGACAAAATCGAGAAGAAAGAGGGCCAAAAAGATGGCAGGAACAAAAAATGAAGGAAAAAGAGACCTGGAGAGGTAAAAAACTCGCCAAAAAAGAAAGAGAAAAAATGAAGGAACAACAGGTCCGGGTATGTCAAAAAATCCTGAAAAAAAAAAAAAAAAAAAAGATGGAGAGAATGACAAAATCGAGAAGAAAGAGGGCCAAAAAGATGGCAGGAACAAAAAATGAAGGAAAAATAGACCTGGAGAGGTAAAAAACTCGCCAAAAAAGAAAGAGAAAAAATGAAGGAACAACAGGTCCGGGTATGTCAAAAAATCCTGAAAAAAAAAAAAAAAAAAAGATGGAGAGAATGACAAAATCGAGAAGAAAGAGGGCCAAAAAGATGGCAGGAACAAAAAATGAAGGAAAAAGAGACCTGGAGAGGTAAAAAACTCGCCAAAAAAGAAAGACAAAAAATGAAGGAACAACAGGTCCGGGTATGTCAAAAAATCCTGAAAAAAAAAAAAAAAAAAAAGATGGAGAGAATGACAAAATCGAGAAGAAAGAGGGCCAAAAAGATGGCAGGAACAAAAAATGAAGGAAAAATAGACCTGGAGAGGTAAAAAACTCGCCAAAAAAGAAAGACAAAAAATGAAGGAACAACAGGTCCGGGTATGTCAAAAAATCCTGAAAAAAAAAAAAAAAAAAAGATGGAGAGAATGACAAAATCGAGAAGAAAGAGGGCCAAAAAGATGGCAGGAACAAAAAATGAAGGAAAAATAGACCTGGAGAGGTAAAAAACTCGCCAAAAAAGAAAGAGCAAAAAATGAAGGAACAACAGGTCCGGGTATGTCAAAAAATCCTGAAAAAAAAAAAAAAAAAAAGATGGAGAGAATGACAAAATCGAGAAGAAAGAGGGCCAAAAAGATGGCAGGAACAAAAAATGAAGGAAAAAGAGACCTGGAGAGGTAAAAAACTCGCCAAAAAAGAAAGACAAAAAATGAAGGAACAACAGGTCCGGGTATGTCAAAAAATCCTGAAAAAAAAAAAAAAAAAAAGATGGAGAGAATGACAAAATCGAGAAGAAAGAGGGCCAAAAAGATGGCAGGAACAAAAAATGAAGGAAAAAGAGACCTGGAGAGGTAAAAAACTCGCCAAAAAAGAAAGAGAAAAAATGAAGGAACAACAGGTCCGGGTATGTCAAAAAATCCTGAAAAAAAAAAAAAAAAAAAAGATGGAGAGAATGACAAAATCGAGAAGAAAGAGGGCCAAAAAGATGGCAGGAACAAAAAATGAAGGAAAAATAGACCTGGAGAGGTCAAAAACTCGCCAAAAAAGAAAGACAAAAAATGAAGGAACAACAGGTCCGGGTATGTCAAAAAATCCTGAAAAAAAAAAAAAAAAAAAGATGGAGAGAATGACAAAATCGAGAAGAAAGAGGGCCAAAAAGATGGCAGGAACAAAAAATGAAGGAAAAATAGACCTGGAGAGGTAAAAAACTCGCCAAAAAAGAAAGACAAAAAATGAAGGAACAACAGGTCCGGGTATGTCAAAAAATCCTGAAAAAAAAAAAAAAAAAAAGATGGAGAGAATGACAAAATCGAGAAGAAAGAGGGCCAAAAAGATGGCAGGAACAAAAAATGAAGGAAAAAGAGACCTGGAGAGGTAAAAAACTCGCCAAAAAAGAAAGACAAAAAATGAAGGAACAACAGGTCCGGGTATGTCAAAAAATCCTGAAAAAAAAAAAAAAAAAAAAGATGGAGAGAATGACAAAATCGAGAAGAAAGAGGGCCAAAAAGATGGCAGGAACAAAAAATGAAGGAAAAAGAGACCTGGAGAGGTAAAAAACTCGCCAAAAAAGAAAGAGAAAAAATGAAGGAACAACAGGTCCGGGTATGTCAAAAAATCCTGAAAAAAAAAAAAAAAAAAAGATGGAGAGAATGACAAAATCGAGAAGAAAGAGGGCCAAAAAGATGGCAGGAACAAAAAATGAAGGAAAAATAGACCTGGAGAGGTAAAAAACTCGCCAAAAAAGAAAGAGAAAAAATGAAGGAACAACAGGTCCGGGTATGTCAAAAAATCCTGAAAAAAAAAAAAAAAAAAAGATGGAGAGAATGACAAAATCGAGAAGAAAGAGGGCCAAAAAGATGGCAGGAACAAAAAATGAAGGAAAAATAGACCTGGAGAGGTAAAAAACTCGCCAAAAAAGAAAGACAAAAAATGAAGGAACAACAGGTCCGGGTATGTCAAAAAATCCTGAAAAAAAAAAAAAAAAAAAGATGGAGAGAATGACAAAATCGAGAAGAAAGAGGGCCAAAAAGATGGCAGGAACAAAAAATGAAGGAAAAAGAGACCTGGAGAGGTAAAAAACTCGCCAAAAAAGAAAGACAAAAAATGAAGGAACAACAGGTCCGGGTATGTCAAAAAATCCTGAAAAAAAAAAAAAAAAAAAGATGGAGAGAATGACAAAATCGAGAAGAAAGAGGGCCAAAAAGATGGCAGGAACAAAAAATGAAGGAAAAATAGACCTGGAGAGGTAAAAAACTCGCCAAAAAAGAAAGACAAAAAATGAAGGAACAACAGGTCCGGGTATGTCAAAAAATCCTGAAAAAAAAAAAAAAAAAAAGATGGAGAGAATGACAAAATCGAGAAGAAAGAGGGCCAAAAAGATGGCAGGAACAAAAAATGAAGGAAAAAGAGACCTGGAGAGGTCAAAAACTCGCCAAAAAAGAAAGACAAAAAATGAAGGAACAACAGGTCCGGGTATGTCAAAAAATCCTGAAAAAAAAAAAAAAAAAAAGATGGAGAGAATGACAAAATCGAGAAGAAAGAGGGCCAAAAAGATGGCAGGAACAAAAAATGAAGGAAAAATAGACCTGGAGAGGTCAAAAACTCGCCAAAAAAGAAAGACAAAAAATGAAGGAACAACAGGTCCGGGTATGTCAAAAAATCCTGAAAAAAAAAAAAAAAAAAAAGATGGAGAGAATGACAAAATCGAGAAGAAAGAGGGCCAAAAAGATGGCAGGAACAAAAAATGAAGGAAAAATAGACCTGGAGAGGTAAAAAACTCGCCAAAAAAGAAAGAGAAAAAATGAAGGAACAACAGGTCCGGGTATGTCAAAAAATCCTGAAAAAAAAAAAAAAAAAAAAGATGGAGAGAATGACAAAATCGAGAAGAAAGAGGGCCAAAAAGATGGCAGGAACAAAAAATGAAGGAAAAAGAGACCTGGAGAGGTAAAAAACTCGCCAAAAAAGAAAGACAAAAAATGAAGGAACAACAGGTCCGGGTATGTCAAAAAATCCTGAAAAAAAAAAAAAAAAAAAAGATGGAGAGAATGACAAAATCGAGAAGAAAGAGGGCCAAAAAGATGGCAGGAACAAAAAATGAAGGAAAAATAGACCTGGAGAGGTAAAAAACTCGCCAAAAAAGAAAGACAAAAAATGAAGGAACAACAGGTCCGGGTATGTCAAAAAATCCTGAAAAAAAAAAAAAAAAAAAGATGGAGAGAATGACAAAATCGAGAAGAAAGAGGGCCAAAAAGATGGCAGGAACAAAAAATGAAGGAAAAAGAGACCTGGAGAGGTAAAAAACTCGCCAAAAAAGAAAGAGAAAAAATGAAGGAACAACAGGTCCGGGTATGTCAAAAAATCCTGAAAAAAAAAAAAAAAAAAAGATGGAGAGAATGACAAAATCGAGAAGAAAGAGGGCCAAAAAGATGGCAGGAACAAAAAATGAAGGAAAAAGAGACCTGGAGAGGTAAAAAACTCGCCAAAAAAGAAAGACAAAAAATGAAGGAACAACAGGTCCGGGTATGTCAAAAAATCCTGAAAAAAAAAAAAAAAAAAAGATGGAGAGAATGACAAAATCGAGAAGAAAGAGGGCCAAAAAGATGGCAGGAACAAAAAATGAAGGAAAAAGAGACCTGGAGAGGTAAAAAACTCGCCAAAAAAGAAAGACAAAAAATGAAGGAACAACAGGTCCGGGTATGTCAAAAAATCCTGAAAAAAAAAAAAAAAAAAAGATGGAGAGAATGACAAAATCGAGAAGAAAGAGGGCCAAAAAGATGGCAGGAACAAAAAATGAAGGAAAAAGAGACCTGGAGAGGTAAAAAACTCGCCAAAAAAGAAAGACAAAAAATGAAGGAACAACAGGTCCGGGTATGTCAAAAAATCCTGAAAAAAAAAAAAAAAAAAAAGATGGAGAGAATGACAAAATCGAGAAGAAAGAGGGCCAAAAAGATGGCAGGAACAAAAAATGAAGGAAAAAGAGACCTGGAGAGGTAAAAAACTCGCCAAAAAAGAAAGAGAAAAAATGAAGGAACAACAGGTCCGGGTATGTCAAAAAATCCTGAAAAAAAAAAAAAAAAAAAGATGGAGAGAATGACAAAATCGAGAAGAAAGAGGGCCAAAAAGATGGCAGGAACAAAAAATGAAGGAAAAAGAGACCTGGAGAGGTCAAAAACTCGCCAAAAAAGAAAGAGAAAAAATGAAGGAACAACAGGTCCGGGTATGTCAAAAAATCCTGAAAAAAAAAAAAAAAAAAAAGATGGAGAGAATGACAAAATCGAGAAGAAAGAGGGCCAAAAAGATGGCAGGAACAAAAAATGAAGGAAAAATAGACCTGGAGAGGTAAAAAACTCGCCAAAAAAGAAAGAGAAAAAATGAAGGAACAACAGGTCCGGGTATGTCAAAAAATCCTGAAAAAAAAAAAAAAAAAAAGATGGAGAGAATGACAAAATCGAGAAGAAAGAGGGCCAAAAAGATGGCAGGAACAAAAAATGAAGGAAAAAGAGACCTGGAGAGGTAAAAAACTCGCCAAAAAAGAAAGAGAAAAAATGAAGGAACAACAGGTCCGGGTATGTCAAAAAATCCTGAAAAAAAAAAAAAAAAAAAAGATGGAGAGAATGACAAAATCGAGAAGAAAGAGGGCCAAAAAGATGGCAGGAACAAAAAATGAAGGAAAAATAGACCTGGAGAGGTAAAAAACTCGCCAAAAAAGAAAGACGAAAAAATGAAGGAACAACAGGTCCGGGTATGTCAAAAAATCCTGAAAAAAAAAAAAAAAAAAAGATGGAGAGAATGACAAAATCGAGAAGAAAGAGGGCCAAAAAGATGGCAGGAACAAAAAATGAAGGAAAAAGAGACCTGGAGAGGTAAAAAACTCGCCAAAAAAGAAAGACAAAAAATGAAGGAACAACAGGTCCGGGTATGTCAAAAAATCCTGAAAAAAAAAAAAAAAAAAAGATGGAGAGAATGACAAAATCGAGAAGAAAGAGGGCCAAAAAGATGGCAGGAACAAAAAATGAAGGAAAAAGAGACCTGGAGAGGTAAAAAACTCGCCAAAAAAGAAAGAGAAAAAATGAAGGAACAACAGGTCCGGGTATGTCAAAAAATCCTGAAAAAAAAAAAAAAAAAAAAGATGGAGAGAATGACAAAATCGAGAAGAAAGAGGGCCAAAAAGATGGCAGGAACAAAAAATGAAGGAAAAATAGACCTGGAGAGGTAAAAAACTCGCCAAAAAAGAAAGAGCAAAAAATGAAGGAACAACAGGTCCGGGTATGTCAAAAAATCCTGAAAAAAAAAAAAAAAAAAAAGATGGAGAGAATGACAAAATCGAGAAGAAAGAGGGCCAAAAAGATGGCAGGAACAAAAAATGAAGGAAAAATAGACCTGGAGAGGTAAAAAACTCGCCAAAAAAGAAAGAGAAAAAATGAAGGAACAACAGGTCCGGGTATGTCAAAAAATCCTGAAAAAAAAAAAAAAAAAAAGATGGAGAG
The DNA here is from genome assembly GCA_030340625.1 of Merluccius polli. Classification (NCBI taxonomy): domain Eukaryota; kingdom Metazoa; phylum Chordata; class Actinopteri; order Gadiformes; family Merlucciidae; genus Merluccius; species Merluccius polli. The sequence goes on along the minus strand of JAOPHQ010004722.1, from coordinate 17,971 downwards.
AATGACAAAATCGAGAAGAAAGAGGGCCAAAAAGATGGCAGGAACAAAAAATGAAGGAAAAAGAGACCTGGAGAGGTCAAAAACTCGCCAAAAAAGAAAGACAAAAAATGAAGGAACAACAGGTCCGGGTATGTCAAAAAATCCTGAAAAAAAAAAAAAAAAAAAGATGGAGAGAATGACAAAATCGAGAAGAAAGAGGGCCAAAAAGATGGCAGGAACAAAAAATGAAGGAAAAATAGACCTGGAGAGGTAAAAAACTCGCCAAAAAAGAAAGACAAAAAATGAAGGAACAACAGGTCCGGGTATGTCAAAAAATCCTGAAAAAAAAAAAAAAAAAAAGATGGAGAGAATGACAAAATCGAGAAGAAAGAGGGCCAAAAAGATGGCAGGAACAAAAAATGAAGGAAAAAGAGACCTGGAGAGGTAAAAAACTCGCCAAAAAAGAAAGAGAAAAAATGAAGGAACAACAGGTCCGGGTATGTCAAAAAATCCTGAAAAAAAAAAAAAAAAAAAGATGGAGAGAATGACAAAATCGAGAAGAAAGAGGGCCAAAAAGATGGCAGGAACAAAAAATGAAGGAAAAAGAGACCTGGAGAGGTAAAAAACTCGCCAAAAAAGAAAGACAAAAAATGAAGGAACAACAGGTCCGGGTATGTCAAAAAATCCTGAAAAAAAAAAAAAAAAAAAAGATGGAGAGAATGACAAAATCGAGAAGAAAGAGGGCCAAAAAGATGGCAGGAACAAAAAATGAAGGAAAAATAGACCTGGAGAGGTAAAAAACTCGCCAAAAAAGAAAGAGAAAAAATGAAGGAACAACAGGTCCGGGTATGTCAAAAAATCCTGAAAAAAAAAAAAAAAAAAAAGATGGAGAGAATGACAAAATCGAGAAGAAAGAGGGCCAAAAAGATGGCAGGAACAAAAAATGAAGGAAAAATAGACCTGGAGAGGTAAAAAACTCGCCAAAAAAGAAAGACAAAAAATGAAGGAACAACAGGTCCGGGTATGTCAAAAAATCCTGAAAAAAAAAAAAAAAAAAAGATGGAGAGAATGACAAAATCGAGAAGAAAGAGGGCCAAAAAGATGGCAGGAACAAAAAATGAAGGAAAAATAGACCTGGAGAGGTAAAAAACTCGCCAAAAAAGAAAGACAAAAAATGAAGGAACAACAGGTCCGGGTATGTCAAAAAATCCTGAAAAAAAAAAAAAAAAAAAAGATGGAGAGAATGACAAAATCGAGAAGAAAGAGGGCCAAAAAGATGGCAGGAACAAAAAATGAAGGAAAAAGAGACCTGGAGAGGTAAAAAACTCGCCAAAAAAGAAAGAGAAAAAAATGAAGGAACAACAGGTCCGGGTATGTCAAAAAATCCTGAAAAAAAAAAAAAAAAAAAAGATGGAGAGAATGACAAAATCGAGAAGAAAGAGGGCCAAAAAGATGGCAGGAACAAAAAATGAAGGAAAAATAGACCTGGAGAGGTAAAAAACTCGCCAAAAAAGAAAGACAAAAAATGAAGGAACAACAGGTCCGGGTATGTCAAAAAATCCTGAAAAAAAAAAAAAAAAAAAAGATGGAGAGAATGACAAAATCGAGAAGAAAGAGGGCCAAAAAGATGGCAGGAACAAAAAATGAAGGAAAAATAGACCTGGAGAGGTAAAAAACTCGCCAAAAAAGAAAGACAAAAAATGAAGGAACAACAGGTCCGGGTATGTCAAAAAATCCTGAAAAAAAAAAAAAAAAAAAGATGGAGAGAATGACAAAATCGAGAAGAAAGAGGGCCAAAAAGATGGCAGGAACAAAAAATGAAGGAAAAATAGACCTGGAGAGGTAAAAAACTCGCCAAAAAAGAAAGAGCAAAAAATGAAGGAACAACAGGTCCGGGTATGTCAAAAAATCCTGAAAAAAAAAAAAAAAAAAAAGATGGAGAGAATGACAAAATCGAGAAGAAAGAGGGCCAAAAAGATGGCAGGAACAAAAAATGAAGGAAAAAGAGACCTGGAGAGGTAAAAAACTCGCCAAAAAAGAAAGACAAAAAATGAAGGAACAACAGGTCCGGGTATGTCAAAAAATCCTGAAAAAAAAAAAAAAAAAAAGATGGAGAGAATGACAAAATCGAGAAGAAAGAGGGCCAAAAAGATGGCAGGAACAAAAAATGAAGGAAAAATAGACCTGGAGAGGTAAAAAACTCGCCAAAAAAGAAAGACAAAAAATGAAGGAACAACAGGTCCGGGTATGTCAAAAAATCCTGAAAAAAAAAAAAAAAAAAAAGATGGAGAGAATGACAAAATCGAGAAGAAAGAGGGCCAAAAAGATGGCAGGAACAAAAAATGAAGGAAAAAGAGACCTGGAGAGGTAAAAAACTCGCCAAAAAAGAAAGAGAAAAAATGAAGGAACAACAGGTCCGGGTATGTCAAAAAATCCTGAAAAAAAAAAAAAAAAAAAAGATGGAGAGAATGACAAAATCGAGAAGAAAGAGGGCCAAAAAGATGGCAGGAACAAAAAATGAAGGAAAAAGAGACCTGGAGAGGTAAAAAACTCGCCAAAAAAGAAAGACAAAAAATGAAGGAACAACAGGTCCGGGTATGTCAAAAAATCCTGAAAAAAAAAAAAAAAAAAAAGATGGAGAGAATGACAAAATCGAGAAGAAAGAGGGCCAAAAAGATGGCAGGAACAAAAAATGAAGGAAAAAGAGACCTGGAGAGGTAAAAAACTCGCCAAAAAAGAAAGAGAAAAAATGAAGGAACAACAGGTCCGGGTATGTCAAAAAATCCTGAAAAAAAAAAAAAAAAAAAAGATGGAGAGAATGACAAAATCGAGAAGAAAGAGGGCCAAAAAGATGGCAGGAACAAAAAATGAAGGAAAAAGAGACCTGGAGAGGTAAAAAACTCGCCAAAAAAGAAAGAGAAAAAAATGAAGGAACAACAGGTCCGGGTATGTCAAAAAATCCTGAAAAAAAAAAAAAAAAAAAAGATGGAGAGAATGACAAAATCGAGAAGAAAGAGGGCCAAAAAGATGGCAGGAACAAAAAATGAAGGAAAAAGAGACCTGGAGAGGTAAAAAACTCGCCAAAAAAGAAAGACAAAAAATGAAGGAACAACAGGTCCGGGTATGTCAAAAAATCCTGAAAAAAAAAAAAAAAAAAAAGATGGAGAGAATGACAAAATCGAGAAGAAAGAGGGCCAAAAAGATGGCAGGAACAAAAAATGAAGGAAAAAGAGACCTGGAGAGGTAAAAAACTCGCCAAAAAAGAAAGAGCAAAAAATGAAGGAACAACAGGTCCGGGTATGTCAAAAAATCCTGAAAAAAAAAAAAAAAAAAAGATGGAGAGAATGACAAAATCGAGAAGAAAGAGGGCCAAAAAGATGGCAGGAACAAAAAATGAAGGAAAAAGAGACCTGGAGAGGTAAAAAACTCGCCAAAAAAGAAAGACAAAAAATGAAGGAACAACAGGTCCGGGTATGTCAAAAAATCCTGAAAAAAAAAAAAAAAAAAAAGATGGAGAGAATGACAAAATCGAGAAGAAAGAGGGCCAAAAAGATGGCAGGAACAAAAAATGAAGGAAAAAGAGACCTGGAGAGGTAAAAAACTCGCCAAAAAAGAAAGAGAAAAAATGAAGGAACAACAGGTCCGGGTATGTCAAAAAATCCTGAAAAAAAAAAAAAAAAAAAGATGGAGAGAATGACAAAATCGAGAAGAAAGAGGGCCAAAAAGATGGCAGGAACAAAAAATGAAGGAAAAATAGACCTGGAGAGGTAAAAAACTCGCCAAAAAAGAAAGAGAAAAAATGAAGGAACAACAGGTCCGGGTATGTCAAAAAATCCTGAAAAAAAAAAAAAAAAAAAGATGGAGAGAATGACAAAATCGAGAAGAAAGAGGGCCAAAAAGATGGCAGGAACAAAAAATGAAGGAAAAATAGACCTGGAGAGGTAAAAAACTCGCCAAAAAAGAAAGACAAAAAATGAAGGAACAACAGGTCCGGGTATGTCAAAAAATCCTGAAAAAAAAAAAAAAAAAAAAGATGGAGAGAATGACAAAATCGAGAAGAAAGAGGGCCAAAAAGATGGCAGGAACAAAAAATGAAGGAAAAAGAGACCTGGAGAGGTAAAAAACTCGCCAAAAAAGAAAGAGAAAAAATGAAGGAACAACAGGTCCGGGTATGTCAAAAAATCCTGAAAAAAAAAAAAAAAAAAAAGATGGAGAGAATGACAAAATCGAGAAGAAAGAGGGCCAAAAAGATGGCAGGAACAAAAAATGAAGGAAAAAGAGACCTGGAGAGGTCAAAAAACTCGCCAAAAAAGAAAGACAAAAAATGAAGGAACAACAGGTCCGGGTATGTCAAAAAATCCTGAAAAAAAAAAAAAAAAAAAAGATGGAGAGAATGACAAAATCGAGAAGAAAGAGGGCCAAAAAGATGGCAGGAACAAAAAATGAAGGAAAAATAGACCTGGAGAGGTAAAAAACTCGCCAAAAAAGAAAGAGAAAAAATGAAGGAACAACAGGTCCGGGTATGTCAAAAAATCCTGAAAAAAAAAAAAAAAAAAAAGATGGAGAGAATGACAAAATCGAGAAGAAAGAGGGCCAAAAAGATGGCAGGAACAAAAAATGAAGGAAAAATAGACCTGGAGAGGTAAAAAACTCGCCAAAAAAGAAAGAGAAAAAATGAAGGAACAACAGGTCCGGGTATGTCAAAAAATCCTGAAAAAAAAAAAAAAAAAAAGATGGAGAGAATGACAAAATCGAGAAGAAAGAGGGCCAAAAAGATGGCAGGAACAAAAAATGAAGGAAAAATAGACCTGGAGAGGTAAAAAAACTTGCCAAAAAAGAAAGACAAAAAATGAAGGAACAACAGGTCCGGGTATGTCAAAAAATCCTGAAAAAAAAAAAAAAAAAAAAGATGGAGAGAATGACAAAATCGAGAAGAAAGAGGGCCAAAAAGATGGCAGGAACAAAAAATGAAGGAAAAAGAGACCTGGAGAGGTAAAAAACTCGCCAAAAAAGAAAGAGAAAAAATGAAGGAACAACAGGTCCGGGTATGTCAAAAAATCCTGAAAAAAAAAAAAAAAAAAAAGATGGAGAGAATGACAAAATCGAGAAGAAAGAGGGCCAAAAAGATGGCAGGAACAAAAAATGAAGGAAAAATAGACCTGGAGAGGTAAAAAACTCGCCAAAAAAGAAAGAGAAAAAATGAAGGAACAACAGGTCCGGGTATGTCAAAAAATCCTGAAAAAAAAAAAAAAAAAAAAGATGGAGAGAATGACAAAATCGAGAAGAAAGAGGGCCAAAAAGATGGCAGGAACAAAAAATGAAGGAAAAAGAGACCTGGAGAGGTAAAAAACTCGCCAAAAAAGAAAGAGAAAAAATGAAGGAACAACAGGTCCGGGTATGTCAAAAAATCCTGAAAAAAAAAAAAAAAAAAAAGATGGAGAGAATGACAAAATCGAGAAGAAAGAGGGCCAAAAAGATGGCAGGAACAAAAAATGAAGGAAAAATAGACCTGGAGAGGTAAAAAACTCGCCAAAAAAGAAAGAGAAAAAATGAAGGAACAACAGGTCCGGGTATGTCAAAAAATCCTGAAAAAAAAAAAAAAAAAAAGATGGAGAGAATGACAAAATCGAGAAGAAAGAGGGCCAAAAAGATGGCAGGAACAAAAAATGAAGGAAAAAGAGACCTGGAGAGGTAAAAAACTCGCCAAAAAAGAAAGAGAAAAAATGAAGGAACAACAGGTCCGGGTATGTCAAAAAATCCTGAAAAAAAAAAAAAAAAAAAAGATGGAGAGAATGACAAAATCGAGAAGAAAGAGGGCCAAAAAGATGGCAGGAACAAAAAATGAAGGAAAAATAGACCTGGAGAGGTAAAAAACTCGCCAAAAAAGAAAGAGAAAAAATGAAGGAACAACAGGTCCGGGTATGTCAAAAAATCCTGAAAAAAAAAAAAAAAAAAAGATGGAGAGAATGACAAAATCGAGAAGAAAGAGGGCCAAAAAGATGGCAGGAACAAAAAATGAAGGAAAAAGAGACCTGGAGAGGTAAAAAACTCGCCAAAAAAGAAAGAGAAAAAATGAAGGAACAACAGGTCCGGGTATGTCAAAAAATCCTGAAAAAAAAAAAAAAAAAAAAGATGGAGAGAATGACAAAATCGAGAAGAAAGAGGGCCAAAAAGATGGCAGGAACAAAAAATGAAGGAAAAAGAGACCTGGAGAGGTAAAAAACTCGCCAAAAAAGAAAGAGCAAAAAATGAAGGAACAACAGGTCCGGGTATGTCAAAAAATCCTGAAAAAAAAAAAAAAAAAAAAGATGGAGAGAATGACAAAATCGAGAAGAAAGAGGGCCAAAAAGATGGCAGGAACAAAAAATGAAGGAAAAATAGACCTGGAGAGGTAAAAAACTCGCCAAAAAAGAAAGAGAAAAAATGAAGGAACAACAGGTCCGGGTATGTCAAAAAATCCTGAAAAAAAAAAAAAAAAAAAAGATGGAGAGAATGACAAAATCGAGAAGAAAGAGGGCCAAAAAGATGGCAGGAACAAAAAATGAAGGAAAAAGAGACCTGGAGAGGTAAAAAACTCGCCAAAAAAGAAAGAGAAAAAATGAAGGAACAACAGGTCCGGGTATGTCAAAAAATCCTGAAAAAAAAAAAAAAAAAAAAGATGGAGAGAATGACAAAATCGAGAAGAAAGAGGGCCAAAAAGATGGCAGGAACAAAAAATGAAGGAAAAATAGACCTGGAGAGGTAAAAAACTCGCCAAAAAAGAAAGAGAAAAAAATGAAGGAACAACAGGTCCGGGTATGTCAAAAAATCCTGAAAAAAAAAAAAAAAAAAAAGATGGAGAGAATGACAAAATCGAGAAGAAAGAGGGCCAAAAAGATGGCAGGAACAAAAAATGAAGGAAAAATAGACCTGGAGAGGTAAAAAACTCGCCAAAAAAGAAAGAGAAAAAATGAAGGAACAACAGGTCCGGGTATGTCAAAAAATCCTGAAAAAAAAAAAAAAAAAAAGATGGAGAGAATGACAAAATCGAGAAGAAAGAGGGCCAAAAAGATGGCAGGAACAAAAAATGAAGGAAAAATAGACCTGGAGAGGTAAAAAACTCGCCAAAAAAGAAAGAGAAAAAATGAAGGAACAACAGGTCCGGGTATGTCAAAAAATCCTGAAAAAAAAAAAAAAAAAAAAGATGGAGAGAATGACAAAATCGAGAAGAAAGAGGGCCAAAAAGATGGCAGGAACAAAAAATGAAGGAAAAAGAGACCTGGAGAGGTAAAAAACTCGCCAAAAAAGAAAGACAAAAAATGAAGGAACAACAGGTCCGGGTATGTCAAAAAATCCTGAAAAAAAAAAAAAAAAAAAAGATGGAGAGAATGACAAAATCGAGAAGAAAGAGGGCCAAAAAGATGGCAGGAACAAAAAATGAAGGAAAAAGAGACCTGGAGAGGTAAAAAACTCGCCAAAAAAGAAAGAGCAAAAAATGAAGGAACAACAGGTCCGGGTATGTCAAAAAATCCTGAAAAAAAAAAAAAAAAAAAAGATGGAGAGAATGACAAAATCGAGAAGAAAGAGGGCCAAAAAGATGGCAGGAACAAAAAATGAAGGAAAAATAGACCTGGAGAGGTCAAAAACTCGCCAAAAAAGAAAGACAAAAAATGAAGGAACAACAGGTCCGGGTATGTCAAAAAATCCTGAAAAAAAAAAAAAAAAAAAAGATGGAGAGAATGACAAAATCGAGAAGAAAGAGGGCCAAAAAGATGGCAGGAACAAAAAATGAAGGAAAAATAGACCTGGAGAGGTAAAAAACTCGCCAAAAAAGAAAGAGAAAAAATGAAGGAACAACAGGTCCGGGTATGTCAAAAAATCCTGAAAAAAAAAAAAAAAAAAAAGATGGAGAGAATGACAAAATCGAGAAGAAAGAGGGCCAAAAAGATGGCAGGAACAAAAAATGAAGGAAAAATAGACCTGGAGAGGTAAAAAACTCGCCAAAAAAGAAAGAGAAAAAATGAAGGAACAACAGGTCCGGGTATGTCAAAAAATCCTGAAAAAAAAAAAAAAAAAAAAGATGGAGAGAATGACAAAATCGAGAAGAAAGAGGGGCCAAAAAGATGGCAGGAACAAAAAATGAAGGAAAAAGAGACCTGGAGAGGTAAAAAACTCGCCAAAAAAGAAAGAGAAAAAATGAAGGAACAACAGGTCCGGGTATGTCAAAAAATCCTGAAAAAAAAAAAAAAAAAAAAGATGGAGAGAATGACAAAATCGAGAAGAAAGAGGGCCAAAAAGATGGCAGGAACAAAAAATGAAGGAAAAATAGACCTGGAGAGGTAAAAAACTCGCCAAAAAAGAAAGAGAAAAAATGAAGGAACAACAGGTCCGGGTATGTCAAAAAATCCTGAAAAAAAAAAAAAAAAAAAAAGATGGAGAGAATGACAAAATCGAGAAGAAAGAGGGCCAAAAAGATGGCAGGAACAAAAAATGAAGGAAAAATAGACCTGGAGAGGTAAAAAACTCGCCAAAAAAGAAAGAGAAAAAATGAAGGAACAACAGGTCCGGGTATGTCAAAAAATCCTGAAAAAAAAAAAAAAAAAAAAAGATGGAGAGAATGACAAAATCGAGAAGAAAGAGGGCCAAAAAGATGGCAGGAACAAAAAATGAAGGAAAAAGAGACCTGGAGAGGTCAAAAACTCGCCAAAAAAGAAAGACAAAAAATGAAGGAACAACAGGTCCGGGTATGTCAAAAAATCCTGAAAAAAAAAAAAAAAAAAAAGATGGAGAGAATGACAAAATCGAGAAGAAAGAGGGCCAAAAAGATGGCAGGAACAAAAAATGAAGGAAAAAGAGACCTGGAGAGGTAAAAAACTCGCCAAAAAAGAAAGACAAAAAATGAAGGAACAACAGGTCCGGGTATGTCAAAAAATCCTGAAAAAAAAAAAAAAAAAAAAGATGGAGAGAATGACAAAATCGAGAAGAAAGAGGGCCAAAAAGATGGCAGGAACAAAAAATGAAGGAAAAATAGACCTGGAGAGGTAAAAAACTCGCCAAAAAAGAAAGACAAAAAATGAAGGAACAACAGGTCCGGGTATGTCAAAAAATCCTGAAAAAAAAAAAAAAAAAAAAGATGGAGAGAATGACAAAATCGAGAAGAAAGAGGGCCAAAAAGATGGCAGGAACAAAAAATGAAGGAAAAAGAGACCTGGAGAGGTCAAAAAACTCGCCAAAAAAGAAAGACAAAAAATGAAGGAACAACAGGTCCGGGTATGTCAAAAAATCCTGAAAAAAAAAAAAAAAAAAAGATGGAGAGAATGACAAAATCGAGAAGAAAGAGGGCCAAAAAGATGGCAGGAACAAAAAATGAAGGAAAAAGAGACCTGGAGAGGTAAAAAACTCGCCAAAAAAGAAAGACAAAAAATGAAGGAACAACAGGTCCGGGTATGTCAAAAAATCCTGAAAAAAAAAAAAAAAAAAAAGATGGAGAGAATGACAAAATCGAGAAGAAAGAGGGCCAAAAAGATGGCAGGAACAAAAAATGAAGGAAAAAGAGACCTGGAGAGGTCAAAAACTCGCCAAAAAAGAAAGACGAAAAAATGAAGGAACAACAGGTCCGGGTATGTCAAAAAATCCTGAAAAAAAAAAAAAAAAAAAGATGGAGAGAATGACAAAATCGAGAAGAAAGAGGGCCAAAAAGATGGCAGGAACAAAAAATGAAGGAAAAATAGACCTGGAGAGGTAAAAAACTCGCCAAAAAAGAAAGAGAAAAAATGAAGGAACAACAGGTCCGGGTATGTCAAAAAATCCTGAAAAAAAAAAAAAAAAAAAGATGGAGAGAATGACAAAATCGAGAAGAAAGAGGGCCAAAAAGATGGCAGGAACAAAAAATGAAGGAAAAATAGACCTGGAGAGGTAAAAAACTCGCCAAAAAAGAAAGAGCAAAAAATGAAGGAACAACAGGTCCGGGTATGTCAAAAAATCCTGAAAAAAAAAAAAAAAAAAAAGATGGAGAGAATGACAAAATCGAGAAGAAAGAGGGCCAAAAAGATGGCAGGAACAAAAAATGAAGGAAAAATAGACCTGGAGAGGTCAAAAACTCGCCAAAAAAGAAAGAGAAAAAATGAAGGAACAACAGGTCCGGGTATGTCAAAAAATCCTGAAAAAAAAAAAAAAAAAAAGATGGAGAGAATGACAAAATCGAGAAGAAAGAGGGCCAAAAAGATGGCAGGAACAAAAAATGAAGGAAAAAAGAGACCTGGAGAGGTAAAAAACTCGCCAAAAAAGAAAGAGAAAAAATGAAGGAACAACAGGTCCGGGTATGTCAAAAAATCCTGAAAAAAAAAAAAAAAAAAAGATGGAGAGAATGACAAAATCGAGAAGAAAGAGGGCCAAAAAGATGGCAGGAACAAAAAATGAAGGAAAAAGAGACCTGGAGAGGTAAAAAACTCGCCAAAAAAGAAAGAGAAAAAATGAAGGAACAACAGGTCCGGGTATGTCAAAAAATCCTGAAAAAAAAAAAAAAAAAAAAAGATGGAGAGAATGACAAAATCGAGAAGAAAGAGGGCCAAAAAGATGGCAGGAACAAAAAATGAAGGAAAAAGAGACCTGGAGAGGTAAAAAACTCGCCAAAAAAGAAAGAGAAAAAATGAAGGAACAACAGGTCCGGGTATGTCAAAAAATCCTGAAAAAAAAAAAAAAAAAAAGATGGAGAGAATGACAAAATCGAGAAGAAAGAGGGCCAAAAAGATGGCAGGAACAAAAAATGAAGGAAAAAGAGACCTGGAGAGGTCAAAAACTCGCCAAAAAAGAAGAGACAAAAAATGAAGGAACAACAGGTCCGGGTATGTCAAAAAATCCTGAAAAAAAAAAAAAAAAAAGATGGAGGAGAATGACAAAATCGAGAAGAAAGAGGGCCAAAAAGATGGCAGGAACAAAAAATGAAGGAAAAATAGACCTGGAGAGGTAAAAACTCGCCAAAAAAGAAAGAGAAAAAATGAAGGAACAACAGGTCCGGGTATGTCAAAAAATCCTGAAAAAAAAAAAAAAAAAAAGATGGAGAGAATGACAAAATCGAGAAGAAAGAGGGCCAAAAAGATGGCAGGAACAAAAAATGAAGGAAAAATAGACCTGGAGAGGTCAAAAAACTCGCCAAAAAAGAAAGACAAAAAATGAAGGAACAACAGGTCCGGGTATGTCAAAAAATCCTGAAAAAAAAAAAAAAAAAAAGATGGAGAGAATGACAAAATCGAGAAGAAAGAGGGCCAAAAAGATGGCAGGAACAAAAAATGAAGGAAAAAGAGACCTGGAGAGGTAAAAAACTCGCCAAAAAAGAAAGAGAAAAAATGAAGGAACAACAGGTCCGGGTATGTCAAAAAATCCTGAAAAAAAAAAAAAAAAAAAGATGGAGAGAATGACAAAATCGAGAAGAAAGAGGGCCAAAAAGATGGCAGGAACAAAAAATGAAGGAAAAAGAGACCTGGAGAGGTAAAAAAACTTGCCAAAAAAGAAAGACAAAAAATGAAGGAACAACAGGTCCGGGTATGTCAAAAAATCCTGAAAAAAAAAAAAAAAAAAAAGATGGAGAGAATGACAAAATCGAGAAGAAAGAGGGCCAAAAAGATGGCAGGAACAAAAAATGAAGGAAAAAGAGACCTGGAGAGGTAAAAAACTCGCCAAAAAAGAAAGACAAAAAATGAAGGAACAACAGGTCCGGGTATGTCAAAAAAATCCTGAAAAAAAAAAAAAAAAAAAGATGGAGAGAATGACAAAATCGAGAAGAAAGAGGGCCAAAAAGATGGCAGGAACAAAAAATGAAGGAAAAAGAGACCTGGAGAGGTAAAAAACTCGCCAAAAAAGAAAGAGAAAAAATGAAGGAACAACAGGTCCGGGTATGTCAAAAAATCCTGAAAAAAAAAAAAAAAAAAAGATGGAGAGAATGACAAAATCGAGAAGAAAGAGGGCCAAAAAGATGGCAGGAACAAAAAATGAAGGAAAAAGAGACCTGGAGAGGTAAAAAACTCGCCAAAAAAAGAAAGAGACAAAAATGAAGGAACAACAGGTCCGGGGTATGTCAAAAAATCCTGAAAAAAAAAAAAAAAAAAAGATGGAGAGAATGACAAAAATCGAGAAGAAAGAGGGCCAAAAAGATGGCAGGAACAAAAAATGAAGGAAAAAGAGACCTGGAGAGGTCAAAAAACTCGCCAAAAAAGAAAGAGAAAAAATGAAGGAACAACAGGTCCGGGTATGTCAAAAAATCCTGAAAAAAAAAAAAAAAAAAGATGGAGAGAATGACAAAATCGAGAAGAAAGAGGGCCAAAAAAGATGGCAGGAACAAAAAATGAAGGAAAAATAGACCTGGAGAGGTCAAAAAACTCGCCAAAAAAGAAAGAGAAAAAATGAAGGAACAACAGGTCCCGGGTATGTCAAAAAATCCTGAAAAAAAAAAAAAAAAAAGATGGAGAGAATGACAAAATCGAGAAGAAAGAGGGCCAAAAAGATGGGCAGGAACAAAAAATGAAGGAAAAATAGGACCTGGGAGAGGTAAAAAACTCGCCAAAAAAGATAGAGAAAAAATGAAGGAACTACAGGTCCGGGTATGTCAAAAAATCCTGAAAAAAAAAAAAAAAAAAAAGATGAGAGAATGACAAAATCGAGAAGAAAGAGGGCCAAAAAGATGGGCAGGAACAAAAAATGAAGGAAAAATAGACCTGAGGAGAGGTAAAAAACTCGCCAAAAAAGAAAGAGAAAAAATGATGGATTGACAACAGGTCCGGGTATGTCAATAGAATCCTGAAAAAAAAAAAAAAAAAAAGATGGAGCAGGAATGACAATATCGAGAAAGAAAGAGGGCCAAAAAGGATGCAGGATCTAAAAAATGAAGGAAAAAAGAGACCGGGAGCGAGAGGTCTAAAACTCGGCCAAAAAAGAAAGACAAATGATGAAGGAACAACAGGTCCGGTATGCTCAAAAAATCCTGAAAAAAAAAAAAAAAAAAATAGATGGAGAGAATGACAAAATCGAGAAGAAAGAGGGGCCAAAAAGATGGCAGGAACAAAAAATGAAGGAAAAATAGACCTGGAGAGGTCAAAAACTCGCCAAAAAAAGAAAGAGCAAAAAATGAAGGAACAACAGGTGCCGGGTATGTCAAAAAATCCTGAAAAAAAAAAAAAAAAAAAGATGGAGAGAATGACAAAATCGAGAAGAAAGAGGGCCAAAAAGATTGGCAGGAACAAAAAAATGAAGGAAAAATAGACCTGGAGAGGTAAAAAACTCGCCAAAAAAGAAAGAGAAAAAAATGAAGGAACAACAGGTCCGGGTATGGTCAAAAAAATTCCTGAAAAAAAAAAAAAAAAACAGATGGAGAGAATGACAAAATCGAGAAGAAAGAGGGCCAAAAAGATGGCAGGAACAAAAAATGAAGGAAAAATAGACCTGGAGAGGTCAAAAACTCGCCAAAAAAGAAAGAGAAAAAATGAAGGAACAACAGGTCCGGGTATGTCAAAAAATCCTGAAAAAAAAAAAAAAAAAAAGATGGAGAGAATGACAAAATCGAGAAGAAAGAGGGCCAAAAAGATGGCAGGAACAAAAAATGAAGGAAAAATAGACCTGGAGAGGTAAAAAACTCGCCAAAAAAGAAAGACAAAAAATGAAGGAACAACAGGTCCGGGTATGTCAAAAAATCCTGAAAAAAAAAAAAAAAAAAGATGGAGAGAATGACAAAATCGAGAAGAAAGAGGGCCAAAAAGATGGCAGGAACAAAAAATGAAGGAAAAAGACCTGGAGAGGTAAAAAACTCGCCAAAAAAGAAAGAAAAAATGAAGGAACAACAGGTCCGGGTATGTCAAAAAATCCTGAAAAAAAAAAAAAAAAAAAGATGGAGAGAATGACAAAATCGAGAAGAAAGAGGGCCAAAAAGATGGCAGGAACAAAAAATGAAGGAAAAAAGACCTGGAGAGGTAAAAAACTCGCCAAAAAAGAAAGACAAAAAATGAAGGAACAACAGGTCCGGGTATGTCAAAAAATCCTGAAAAAAAAAAAAAAAAAAAGATGGAGAGAATGACAAAATCGAGAAGAAAGAGGGCCAAAAAGATGGCAGGAACAAAAAATGAAGGAAAAATAGACCTGGAGAGGTAAAAAACTCGCCAAAAAAGAAAGAGAAAAAATGAAGGAACAACAGGTCCGGGTATGTCAAAAAATCCTGAAAAAAAAAAAAAAAAAAAGATGGAGAGAATGACAAAATCGAGAAGAAAGAGGGCCAAAAAGATGGCAGGAACAAAAAATGAAGGAAAAATAGACCTGGAGAGGTAAAAAACTCGCCAAAAAAGAAAGAGAAAAAATGAAGGAACAACAGGTCCGGGTATGTCAAAAAATCCTGAAAAAAAAAAAAAAAAAAAGATGGAGAGAATGACAAAATCGAGAAGAAAGAGGGCCAAAAAGATGGCAGGAACAAAAAATGAAGGAAAAAGAGACCTGGAGAGGTAAAAAACTCGCCAAAAAAGAAAGACAAAAAATGAAGGAACAACAGGTCCGGGTATGTCAAAAAATCCTGAAAAAAAAAAAAAAAAAAAGATGGAGAGAATGACAAAATCGAGAAGAAAGAGGGCCAAAAAGATGGCAGGAACAAAAAATGAAGGAAAAAGAGACCTGGAGAGGTAAAAAACTCGCCAAAAAAGAAAGACAAAAAATGAAGGAACAACAGGTCCGGGTATGTCAAAAAATCCTGAAAAAAAAAAAAAAAAAAAGATGGAGAGAATGACAAAATCGAGAAGAAAGAGGGCCAAAAAGATGGCAGGAACAAAAAATGAAGGAAAAAGAGACCTGGAGAGGTAAAAAACTCGCCAAAAAAGAAAAAAAATGAAGGAACAACAGGTCCGGGTATGTCAAAAAATCCTGAAAAAAAAAAAAAAAAAAGATGGAGAGAATGACAAAATCGAGAAGAAAGAGGGCCAAAAAGATGGCAGGAACAAAAAATGAAGGAAAAAAGACCTGGAGAGGTAAAAAACTCGCCAAAAAAGAGAAAAAAAAGAAGGAACAACAGGTCCGGGTATGTCAAAAAATCCTGAAAAAAAAAAAAAAAAAAAGATGGAGAGAATGACAAAATCGAGAAGAAAGAGGGCCAAAAAGATGGCAGGAACAAAAAATGAAGGAAAAAGACCTGGAGAGGTAAAAAACTCGCCAAAAAAGAAAGAAAAAATGAAGGAACAACAGGTCCGGGTATGTCAAAAAATCCTGAAAAAAAAAAAAAAAAAAAGATGGAGAGAATGACAAAATCGAGAAGAAAGAGGGCCAAAAAGATGGCAGGAACAAAAAATGAAGGAAAAATAGACCTGGAGAGGTAAAAAACTCGCCAAAAAAGAAAGAAAAAATGAAGGAACAACAGGTCCGGGTATGTCAAAAAATCCTGAAAAAAAAAAAAAAAAAAGATGAGAGAATGACAAAATCGAGAAGAAAGAGGGCCAAAAAGATGGCAGGAACAAAAAATGAAGGAAAAATAGACCTGGAGAGGTAAAAAACTCGCCAAAAAAGAAAGAGAAAAAATGAAGGAACAACAGGTCCGGGTATGTCAAAAAATCCTGAAAAAAAAAAAAAAAAAAAGATGGAGAGAATGACAAAATCGAGAAGAAAGAGGGCCAAAAAGATGGCAGGAACAAAAAATGAAGGAAAAAGACCTGGAGAGGTAAAAAACTCGCCAAAAAAGAAAGACAAAAAATGAAGGAACAACAGGTCCGGGTATGTCAAAAAATCCTGAAAAAAAAAAAAAAAAAAAGATGGAGAGAATGACAAAATCGAGAAGAAAGAGGGCCAAAAAGATGGCAGGAACAAAAAATGAAGGAAAAAGAGACCTGGAGAGGTAAAAAACTCGCCAAAAAAGAAAGAGAAAAAATGAAGGAACAACAGGTCCGGGTATGTCAAAAAATCCTGAAAAAAAAAAAAAAAAAAAGATGGAGAGAATGACAAAATCGAGAAGAAAGAGGGCCAAAAAGATGGCAGGAACAAAAAATGAAGGAAAAATAGACCTGGAGAGGTAAAAAACTCGCCAAAAAAGAAAGAGAAAAAATGAAGGAACAACAGGTCCGGGTATGTCAAAAAATCCTGAAAAAAAAAAAAAAAAAAAGATGGAGAGAATGACAAAATCGAGAAGAAAGAGGGCCAAAAAGATGGCAGGAACAAAAAATGAAGGAAAAGACCTGGAGAGGTAAAAAACTCGCCAAAAAAGAAAGACAAAAAATGAAGGAACAACAGGTCCGGGTATGTCAAAAAATCCTGAAAAAAAAAAAAAAAAAAATGGAGAGAATGACAAAATCGAGAAGAAAGAGGGCCAAAAAGATGGCAGGAACAAAAAATGAAGGAAAAATAGACCTGGAGAGGTAAAAAACTCGCCAAAAAAGAAAGAGAAAAAATGAAGGAACAACAGGTCCGGGTATGTCAAAAAATCCTGAAAAAAAAAAAAAAAAAAAGATGGAGAGAATGACAAAATCGAGAAGAAAGAGGGCCAAAAAGATGGCAGGAACAAAAAATGAAGGAAAAAAGAGACCTGGAGAGGTAAAAAACTCGCCAAAAAAGAAAGAGAAAAAATGAAGGAACAACAGGTCCGGGTATGTCAAAAAATCCTGAAAAAAAAAAAAAAAAAAAGATGGAGAGAATGACAAAATCGAGAAGAAAGAGGGCCAAAAAGATGGCAGGAACAAAAAATGAAGGAAAAATAGACCTGGAGAGGTAAAAAACTCGCCAAAAAAGAAGAGAAAAAATGAAGGAACAACAGGTCCGGGTATGTCAAAAAATCCTGAAAAAAAAAAAAAAAAAAATGGAGAGAATGACAAAATCGAGAAGAAAGAGGGCCAAAAAGATGGCAGGAACAAAAAATGAAGGAAAAATAGACCTGGAGAGGTAAAAAACTCGCCAAAAAAGAAAGAGAAAAAATGAAGGAACAACAGGTCCGGGTATGTCAAAAAATCCTGAAAAAAAAAAAAAAAAAAAGATGGAGAGAATGACAAAATCGAGAAGAAAGAGGGCCAAAAAGATGGCAGGAACAAAAAATGAAGGAAAAAGACCTGGAGAGGTAAAAACTCGCCAAAAAAGAAAGAGAAAAAATGAAGGAACAACAGGTCCGGGTATGTCAAAAAATCCTGAAAAAAAAAAAAAAAAAAAGATGGAGAGAATGACAAAATCGAGAAGAAAGAGGGCCAAAAAGATGGCAGGAACAAAAAATGAAGGAAAAAGACCTGGAGAGGTAAAAAACTCGCCAAAAAAGAAAGACAAAAAATGAAGGAACAACAGGTCCGGGTATGTCAAAAAATCCTGAAAAAAAAAAAAAAAAAAAGATGGAGAGAATGACAAAATCGAGAAGAAAGAGGGCCAAAAAGATGGCAGGAACAAAAAATGAAGGAAAAAGAGACCTGGAGAGGTAAAAAACTCGCCAAAAAAGAAAGACAAAAAATGAAGGAACAACAGGTCCGGGTATGTCAAAAAATCCTGAAAAAAAAAAAAAAAAAAATGGAGAGAATGACAAAATCGAGAAGAAAGAGGGCCAAAAAGATGGCAGGAACAAAAAATGAAGGAAAAAGAGACCTGGAGAGGTAAAAAACTCGCCAAAAAAGAAAGACAAAAAATGAAGGAACAACAGGTCCGGGTATGTCAAAAAATCCTGAAAAAAAAAAAAAAAAAAGATGGAGAGAATGACAAAATCGAGAAGAAAGAGGGCCAAAAAGATGGCAGGAACAAAAAATGAAGGAAAAAGAGACCTGGAGAGGTAAAAAACTCGCCAAAAAAAAAGAAAAAATGAAGGAACAACAGGTCCGGGTATGTCAAAAAATCCTGAAAAAAAAAAAAAAAAAAGATGGAGAGAATGACAAAATCGAGAAGAAAGAGGGCCAAAAAGATGGCAGGAACAAAAAATGAAGGAAAAAGACCTGGAGAGGTAAAAAACTCGCCAAAAAAGAAAGAAAAAATGAAGGAACAACAGGTCCGGGTATGTCAAAAAATCCTGATAGATGAAAAAGAAGAGAAAGGT
>JAOPHQ010004721.1:5000-25848 GCA_030340625.1 Merluccius polli | reverse complement strand
TAAAAAAAATAGTGCCGTTAAAAACATGTTGCGTTAACTCGTTAATAACGCGTTAACTTTGACAGCCTTAATATATATATATACAGTATATATATATATATATATATATTATATATACTCTTGTTTTCGTACTCTCTTTTCCCACTGTACTGCTGGTCACACACACGTGAATTTCTGCTAAGGGGGATGAATAAAAGACTATCTTATCTTATCTTATAACAATGTTGCTGTTGTTTGTCCCGATCCTCACAGGTGGCAGGAGCCACTTCAGGGGCCGGAGGGGGGTGCAGTACTGAACGTCAAAATGGCACAGCTGCTACAGGGAGCGATGGACCGGGAGAGGATGGGATGGGTGGGATGGGCGGGATGGGCGGGAGGAGAAGAGGTGCGGGAGGTCAAGGACGCCCTGATGTCGCCGACCTCTCCATAACGGCGGGCCACCAAAGCAGAGGGCAAGGGAGAGGGACAGGCAGAGGAGGTAGATCAGGTAGGGGGGGAGGTAGATCAGCTAGGGGAGGAGATAGATCCTTAGGAAGAACGGGGGACAGAGAGGAAGACGCTGGAAGGGGCAGAGGGGGGTGGTGGGGCGGGGTGGCCCCTGGAAACGGTAGGGCCACACGGGGAGGTGCGGCAAGAGAGAGGAGCGGGAGTCTGACGGACGCGGCGCCGGCCGAACACCGAGGAGAGCAGGGCGCCAGAGGGGGTCGATGGGGTAGTCAGGACCGGGGGGGCGACCGAGGAGCGAGGCCCAGGGTGCCGCAGTCGAGGTCGGCCACCCCCAGCGCCAGCCGGGAGGGCGCGCCGCACGGCCGCAGGATGACCTACAGGAACCTGGAGGAGCTCGCGGAGAAGCAGCCCTCCGAGGTGGCCATCACCCTGTCCTCCAGCCCCGCCTTCCAAGCGCTCCTTGACGAGCCGGAGATCCGGCATGACCTTGTGCAGATCATCTGCTTGGCCCTGAGCAGGGCCTTCCAGTCGCGCATGGACAAGAGGACGGTCCAGCACCTTGCTTGCATGGTGAAAGACAGCGGGTTCCTGCGCACCATCCTCCCGCAGTACATCGGCAGCATGAATTCAGAGTCCAACCCCGCCCGCAGGGCACAGTACCCTCAGCACATGGACAACATGATTGCTGTCCTGTCTAAGGTACATAGGCTACGTGGACAGCTGTACACACTAAATGACAACGCGATCATAAATATTTGCTATTAAAGTAAGCCAGCCAGATATTATTGCTGGAGAGGAAGGAATTGATTGTAAATATTATCCGTCATGATATTCAACAGGTTGTTTGTTTTCAGCAGTCATATATATTTAGGACACCGTACCTTTGCAGCGTGTCCAGTCATAAATTACTTTGACGAGTAACTTATTATTATTATTATTATTATTATTATTATTATTATTATTACTATTAGTATTAGTATTATTATTATTATTATTATTATTATTAATATGTATGTTATTTGGTGCTGCAGGTGCTCAGCATCTTCCCAGCCAGCTCAGTCCAGGCTGTGTCCGTGCTGGTGGTTCTGTTCCAGGCCTCCCTCCTTGGCCTGACGGCCTCGGGGGTGGACATTGAGCATCAAACCAAAGAAAAGCTGGAAAACATCAAGGCTGCGGTCGACCATCTCCAAGCGAGATCTAGGGAGGGGAACCTGCGTTCAGACCGGGACCGCATTCCCCTCCTATCTGACCAACTTGAAGGTCATATATTATTATTATGAATAGATGTCTTCTTGGAAATTGTTTGAAACTGGTTTAAAATCCTGGCAAATATTTAGACCAATAATAATGTTTGTGTAATTGTTGTGCCTGTGTAAAATAATGTTATTATGATTCATTAATAATATGCTTACAAATAAACTGTAACAACGCACACTGCTGTGTATCCAGGTGAGGAAGACCTGGAGAACTTCAGGACCATTCCCATCTACCCAACGCGAGAGGAGTTCCATGAAAATAAGAGACCCTACCTTAGGCCCAATGTCATAACTCGAAAACATGCCGACATAGAGACCTACCTTGACACGCACTACCGACTGCTGAGAGAGGACTTTGTGCGGCCGCTTCGTGAGGGGATCCAGAAGCTGATCTGGAGCCATTTGGACATGGGGAAGAACGCCGAGCAGCTAAAGAAGGAGCGCTTTGATGACATCAGTGTGTACTTCGACGTCAAGCTGGAGATGCCACTGTGCACACGATCAGGCCTCGCCTATGCTATCCGATTTGACACCAAGCCTCTGAAGGTGAGTGTGTGGACTAGGGCTGCAACGATGAGTTGATTAATCAATTAGTCAATCGACAGAAAATTAATCAAATCAAACTTTTTTTATTGATTCATCGTTTTGGTCATTTATATTTAGTACAAATACTAAACATGTGCTGGTTGATGCTACAGGAATTCAAATGTTTGGTTCATGGATCATTTTAAAATGAATACTTTAGTTTTTCTTGGCTGCTTGTCGGATAAGCAAGCACATTGAAGACATCACTTTGGACTCTGGTAACTTGTGATGGTACTTGCTATTATTTATGACATTATCTAGACTAAAAGATTAATCAAAAAAATGATCATTAGCTTACTCGACTACGAAAAAATTGTTAGTTGCAGCCCTTGTGTGGACCGATGTCAAACAGTCTTTCCATATTAATCAAAATAAAATACATCCTGTACATTATTTTGGTTATTATATATACTTTTATGATTAAATTAACAAACCATCTTTTTCAACAGTTTGTACACTGGGAAAATTCAAAACGGTTGCTCTATGGTTCTTTGGTGTGCCTGTCGTATGACAATTTCGAGAGCTTCCTCTTTGCGACGATATCTGAACGAGAGCTGAAAGACCTGACGAAGGGCCGAATTCAGGTTATCTTTTCTCACGAGAGCCGACAAAAGCTGGCAACCATGCAGGTAGGACTTTGTGTACAGTGTTACTGCGTTGAGTACTGAGATGGTATTGTATAACGTATGTATAGCAACAATAACCTACCTCATCCTACAGACCAATCGTCCGTTTTTGATGGTGGAGACGTCGGCCTACTTTGAGGCCTACCGCCATGTTCTGGAGGGCCTGCAGGAAGTAGAGGGAGATGAGCTTCCCTTTCAGAGGTTACACTTTTTCTTTTTTTCCGCTAACACATACATAAACATTGCATCCTGTATTGCAACATTTCACCACTTTTTTTTTACATTTATTAGCCAGCTGTGATTCAGTCAAATAAATAGTATTGCATTACATATTTTACACCCAAATCCCCATTGTGTGTGTAACCTCTTTCGGCAACCACATCAGGTATGTTGTGGAGTGCAGCCCAGATGTGCAACCCCCACTGTATCTGAGGGCAAACGACATATACAACCTGGACCACATGGTGATCCCTGGGTACAAGCGGCAGAGCAAGCCCTTCCACTGCCTCAGGCCTGCTGACTGGCCTGCGAAGGGGCATCTCAACCTGGACGAGTCTCAGATGAAGGCCTTTCAATTGGCCCTCACTTCGGAGCTAGCCATCATACAAGGACCCCCTGGCACTGGTAGGGACTACTATTTTAACCATAGATGAAAAAAAATAAAATATATGTATTTGCCAATTCATGATTTATATATATTAGCTGGTTTTGGTTAGGTTCACACATTTTCGCTTTTTACAAAGTCCTGCAGGGAGGAGAGGTACAAAAAGTGGAGTTCATCTAGTGTTCAAGGCTGGAGGCATGCAAGAGAGGTGTAAATCTTCTGCCATTGCTAATGCCCCAACAGACCCAGGATATAACTTGTTTTAACTCAAAAAGCGGGGTTGGCGGTAGGGATGTTCCTAGATTAAAATCTGTAAGGCGAACATTGTCTGAAAAAATATTGGGTGTACTATAACCATTTTAAATGCTTTTAAATTTTTAAAAAGAATATTCAATGTAACAAAATAAGGCTGAAAAGTGTGAAGTGTGAGCAAATGTGTTCGGCATCGCACCAGTGGAACTGTTAGGTAGGGGGGCAACAGTTAGGAGTTGACTAGCTTTGAAAGTTTAAATCTAAATAATCAGCTGAAATAAGTCTTCCTCTGTCAAGAGACATGATAACAATGATCACGGTTCTTTCTTTCTCTTCTCACTCATTATATCGATCCGCTTACTGAGTGAGCAAGCCTGAGTCAAGTGCCAAGTTCGCGTGAGCAGCCGTTAGCTCAAACTCGGTAGGCCAAAAGAAAGTTGAGACATAAGTAGTAAATATAATCCGGCAGATCATGGTTTCTTTTCTGTGAAACGGACTGAATTGATTAATTTACATTTTAACGACGCGCCTCCGGAGCGACTAGAACAGCTGTACCTCGCGATGTGTGCGAGTTCAATCCTTCAGTGGGAGCACAAGCTCATTCATACATCCATGTTATATATATATATATATATATATATATATATATATATATATATATATATATATATATATATATATATATATATATATCATAAAACAGGCATTTAAATGAAGTCATGAAAAGACCAACTGATCGCAAACGGCAGCGCACCTGACATGACCGCAGTTACTGACAGATTCAATTAAATGATTAAATTAAGGATTAGATGTTTTGGGAAACTACACGTTAGGCCTATTAAAAGCAAGGTCTAATTCTTAGATGCATATTTCTATCAATAGTGCATGGCAGTTCAAAAAGGGCTATCAGCAGAAATGCTTTTCTCAGAGAGAAAAAAAAAGTGTTTAATCGACTACTACTACTTCTGGTGCCAACAACCAAGCACAGCATCGACTAGTTGTTTAGTCGACTAGTCGTGCGCATCCCTACTTGGCGGAGCGTGGCTGGTGCCACTCCTTTCCCTGACATGAAGGTTTCTCAGCAATGTAACTCATATAGCAAGCATGTCGTGCTGTTGTTTTATTGTTTCTTATCGCTCTATAGGAAAGACCCACGTTGGCCTTAAAATCGCCCAGGCTCTGTTGACCAACCAGAAACTCTGGAGTGACGCTCAGGGCAATGCACCAATGCTTGTCGTGTGTTATACAAACCACGCGTTGGACCAGTTCCTCGAGGGTAAGCAAGCATCACTGCCACTTATACACTTTACAATGTACACAGTTCAAGCTGATTCGCCAAGCCAGAAGCTCAGCCCATTTGTCATTTGTAAAAGCCCTTCCTATTAGTCTCATTGCGTCCCTCGGCCCCGCCCACCAAGCGTCGCTCACCTTGCTTGTTGGTAAACCTTGTTGCTTTACCAACATGAATGCGTGCCAGAAGTCACCGCTTCCAAGAGTTTCATTATATAGGTGGCTGACTGTCAGCTAACTGCTAAGAACAAACATTGTAATCCATGTGATTACAGTATAGATTTCAGACCATTTTAGTGGTGATCATCATGAACCTGTTGTTTGGTAATGCCAATATACTGCAGTACACTCTGAACATAGTGAGTTAGTAACATCAATACGTAAAAGTCGTAAACGCTGTTTGTCCAGCGTTCCTGCTGCATTTATAAAAGCAAGTTTTATGTATTCTTATTTTTGAGCAATTTATATAAGTGATATTTTGTTCCTCGAATGCTCCCCAAATGAGCTTTGTTAAGGTTTCAGCTCTCTCTGCATATGATTGGTTAAAACGAGCCACCCGAAGACATCTCATTCAGAGAATAAAAGATTCTTCTTGTCACTCCGCATTATATATCAGTATTCAACGTTGTGTAATGAAGTTTAACCAATAATACAAATGAACACATTCTGGTAAACTTGCACACCTCAGCTTTAATGTCAAATCAACTAGATAATTGTATAGGAGTGGGAAAAATCTTTTGGGAGTTCTGTGTGATTACAACCTTAATCTTCTCCTATTCCGCTCCACAAATGGCTTTATATTGATTTACATTTTGCTCACTTGCTTTGTTTCCCTTAAAGGTATCCATACATTTCTAGAAAGGGGCATAGTGAGAGTGGGGGGCCGGAGCAACAGCGAGATCCTGAAACCCTTCATGGTTAAAAATCTAATGGACAGCTTCCGTAAGGGGAACTATGGAAATGGGATGCCCAAACACCTGCGATACGCCTTCAGAGAGGTGAGGTCCCTGACGAACTGGCCTATCTCTATCGATAGATGGCAACAACAAAGATATATTTATCTATCTAGAGATAGAAGATCTATATCTATCTAGCTCTCTGTCTGTCTGTCTCTCTCTGTCTCTCGCTCGCTCTCTCTATCTCTCTCTCTTTGTGTTCATGGTAACATAATGGATTATACAAATCACACTGCCCTTCACTCACAATATAACAACTTTTCCTATTGTAATAGATTTTAAGTGATCTGCACGCGAAGGAGCTTACAATCAAGAATCACACTGTACAGCTACAGTGCAGTCAGAAGGGGGTCCTGCGAGAGCATCTCCTGCAGACATTCATTTCAGGGAAACACTGGCAAAGCCTGGTACGGCCGGCAATGCCCACCCGTAAGTTATTTATACCTTATATCCATGTAGATTATATATATATATATATATATATATATATATATATATATATATATATATATATATATATATATATATATATATATATATATATATATATATATTATTCATATCATATTTTGTATGTAACTTATTTCTCTTCCATGTAATTCTCCCAACAAGCTGACTGGTATCAAATGCTACTTTTGGGAAGAAAAAGGCAGAGTCAGATGGTTGAGTGGTTGGGATTAGGTCCCACATTCTTCCAGCAGATGGCAGAAGAGGAAGAATATGAAGGTGAGGCTCCTGATAGTCACCACTACACTGGGAAATGGTTGCTCTTCTGTTTCGGACACCGTTAAAGTAAACAACCCGCCACATTTAAGAACTACACTAACAACAATCATTTAATAATTGAATGGAAAAATTATTATTATTATAAAATAAAGCATGTTAATATCTATTTTATTAATAAACGTTAATGTCAGATTAAATTGAAATAGCGTCTGCTACACTGACTATTACAGTGTATGTAACAGTAGATTAACAGAAGTCAGTACCAGTTATTACCACAAATGTAGTGTAATGCATGTGAAGTCAGTATATAGCCAAATTTATAAAAAAGTAAAATGAGAGCCAACATTTGTTTTAATATTTCCGGTTTCACCGATTCAGACATGGAGACGGAGGACTACGAGGCAGTGGAAGCTGATGAGTTCATCAAGATCGCAGGGGAAGCAGATCTGATTCATGCCGAGCGATATCTCGACGAGGAGTTTGACCATCGAATGCCGATGAATGACATGAAGCAGGCGATACAACAAGCAGAGGAAAGGCTGCTGGCGATGAACTTCGAGGACGCCAACATCCAGGAGGGCCAGAGTGAAGAGGAATGGGAGGTGAATCTGACAACCTTGTTTCTGTTAAACAGTGACGGCATCTATCTTTAATACAAGTCCGCTAAGAATTTCGAGGCCTACTCCAAAAATGTTGCCCAAATGAGTAGTTCAAGATGATCGTTTTTGAAGTGTTGCGCAAAATAAAGGAGGAAAAAGCAGAATGCCTTGCTCAAAGGCAATGGCAGGTTTTTTTTTAAAGAACTGAGTAGACTGGCCATATCACAAATTTCAGTAGCTCAACTCACGTAACTTATTAATTTGAAATAACACCAACAAGTGATCTAAGAAATCGTATTTCATAGATTTTAGCTCACCTAATGAAACAGTTCTAACGGTTGTCAAATCGTTTTATTCCTCATGGTTCAGATGCAGAAACATCAGAGGAAAAACATCAGGAAAAAAATTCACAGGGAACTGAATAAGACATCACAAATGACCAAAGCAGAGGAGGTGGCCATATCTAACATTTGGAATCTGAGTATGCCAGACAGATGGAAACTATATCGGTATGTTTTACATTTTTTCACTTTCACTTGCTCTCATTTTATTTGTCTTTTTTTTTTGTCCTCACTTTACCTCATCATACAAACAGAGGTATGTAATGCAGAAGGAAGGATGCTTTTAAATATGGGCAAAGGCAGAGTGCATCTTACTTTGGCAATATGATGTATTTTCAAGTAAAACAGAAAAAATGTGGGAGGATTGAGATTTGATTCTTCAGGATTTGATTGAATCATGTAAGAGTTACACAGGCTTCATAAGTCGAAACATGTCATAATATTGGCTAAGCCTTCCAGCCCGGACACATGCAACTTCAGCAGAAGTTAGTTAGATTAGATTAAAAAGCTGAATTACAATTATTATTTTGTCCATGCCTTGTTGAAGCTAACATGAGCTAGCATTTATTTGGCAGCATCTTTGAGGTTAATCTAGAAGGAGTATTGCCTAGTTGTCCAGCAGAGGGTGCTATAGCTCCATTCTTTATCATACATTTGCAGGATGTGTTCTCATCATTTCTCATGACTGTCTCCACCCACCCCCAAGTTTGTGCAGTCTCGATGGATTGGAAACCCCAAAATCCTCATGGGTGTGAATGTTTTGTGTGTGCGTGTGCGTGTGCATGCGTGTTGAAGTGTGTAAGACCCATAAAGCAAGTCGAAGAATCGTGATTGGCCCAGATCACCAACAGTCGATGGCGCCTTTAATCCACACTGCTCCTTTCCTCCCGCTCAACCCCTATCTACTGCTTGTCTTCTTAAATATAAAGTGAACGAGCAATAGGAAGCAAGACGTAGGAAAAAGTTTTGGAATGAAGCCAAACTGTCTCCCAGTTATGGCGATAGACATAACACACCATTATTTTTTTACACACAATGAAGAATTGTATTTCTAGCTTCTGGTGAATGTGCAGTAGTCTTTTTGTTTTTCTGATAGGAAATGTTTTGAACGTGTAGCGCCCTCTAACAGCATCCCGTGACTCACAACATCTTTCCAGAGATGCAAACATCTTGTGGTGTCTTATTGTTGTTAAAACTGCTCAGACTGTTGAATATGTATCATTACTTGTGTCATTATTGGTAAATATGTTAGCCTTATAAGTGATACATTAATATATAAATACATCATTTTCACTACATCTGTTAAGAATGTATTCATTTCAAGTTTTGTAACAAACATAATGGCCCTAAAATATGTCTTGATGATATGGTGAAAACATCCAAGTTGTGTGTTTGTTTTTCTCTCCCCACATCTTCTGCAGGCTGTGGATGTCACGCTACAGGACTTCTCTGCAAGAGCAACTTCAGCAGTCCGAGGAGGAGTATCAGAACACAGTGGAAAGGTTAGAGGAGGTGCGGCACAACGAGAGCGCCTGTCTCCTCCGCAACGCCAAGGTATGACCACAGCTATTGTAGCAAGAGCTATGCCACTCCCATTGACTGTAATGTGAAAGGAATAAGACTGCAGTACCATGCTTGAGCACCGGGGGCAGAGTGCTAGACAGTGTAGAATGAATGGGGGTGTGAGGGGAACTAAATGCAATAAAATGAGAATCGCCGTCTATTTCAGCTGTGCATAAGCTATCGCTGCTACTGTGAAAATAGCACAATCTACAGGTTATTGTTAGGGGTGGGGGAAAAATCAATTCACTTAAGCATTGTGATTTTAACAATTCTTTTATCTTTGTTTTTTATCCATTTTTTATCCATTTCTTCAAACAGTATGTTTATTGTTTTCACATTAAATGTATACAAGAAGTACACCACATCAACAGTAGCATGTCACCTTCCCTTAAACCCTCCCAGTATAGCAATGATGCTGCTGAAATAAAAGTCAGAAAGGCTGACTGACATGTGATGTGCATTGTTATTGGAAATATGCCTCACTAGAAGTGTATGATTCAACTTTTTCCCCATGGACTAGTGTTAAATACATACATACATGCATACATGCATACATGCATACATACATACATGCATACATACATACATACATACATACATACATACATGCATACATACATACATACATGCATACATACATACATACATACATACATACATACATACATACACACAGACATACATACAGACATACAAGTCATAATATCCAATCGCAATACATAAAAATAGCAATACATATCGAATCGGCACCCAAGTATCCTGAATACACAATTATTTGCGATGTATGCAATTGATGGATGTGATGACCTCCTTTTTAGAGCACACTGTCTACACTCAATTGCGGCCCCTGGTGTCCGCTTGACATATTCAGCCACGTGATCTTGTTATTAGAACACCTTTGGTATAACACTATAGAATGACTTTAAAATTCAAGAGGTTTAATTTGTCTATGCAACATCGCGATGTGGTAATTCCCAACCAGGTAATTGGCATGACAACCACGGGGGCGGCCAAGTACCGTACGGTGTTGCAGGAAGTGCGTCCACGGCTGGTGATCGTGGAAGAGGCTGCTGAGGTGTTGGAGGCCCACACCATCACCTCTCTGAACCCAGACTGTCAGCACCTCATCCTCATCGGAGACCACCAGCAGGTACAACAACAACTACAACAACAACAAACACATGTTGGCTCTTAACGCTGCACCATGTCAATTCATGTCTTTAGTTCATAGGGCCTCCATTTTGCCATGTTACCAGGTGTCATGTTGATTAGCCATTATAAGCCAGTTGGTACAGTCCACTGAGTAGGCTGATAGACCTATCTATCTATCTATCGGTCTATCTATCTATCTATCTATCTATCTATCTATTATCTATCTATTATCTATCTATCTATCTATCTATCTATACATCTATCTATCTATATCTATACATCTATCTATCTATCTATCTATCTATCTATCTATCTATCTATCTATCTATCTATCTATCTATCTATCTATCTATCTATCTATCTATCTATCTATCTATCTCTCTATCTCTATCTATCTATACATCTATCTATACATCTATCTATCTATCTATCTATCTATACATCTATCTATCTATACATCTATCTATACATCTATCTATACATCTATCTATACATCTATCTATCTATAAATCTATCTATCTATCTATCTATCTATCTATCTATCTATCTATCTATACATCTATCTATCTATACATCTATCTATACATCTATCTATCTATCTATCTATCTATCTATCTATCTATCTATCTATCTATCTATCTATCTATCTATCTATCTATCTATACATCTATCTATACATCTATCTATCTATACATCTATCTATACATCTGTCTGTCTGGCTCTCTTTCTCTCTCACTCAACTCACTCAACTCACTCACTCACTCACTGACTGACTGACTCTCTCACTCGATCTCTCACATGTTCATATTGCCAAAGCGGATAACACTCCCACGTGTGAGGTCACTATAGGGTCCATTTTGAAACAGCTTGTAATGGTGAGTCAACATCGCACCTGCAGTTAAAATAGGGGCCCTTTAAAAGAAAAACAGAATAAAGATTTAAACCCATCCATGGGATTTTTTGTAGAGAACCGAGTCTGGATGCAAGCTCCACATGAGGACATTAGGTTAGGGGTGGAGACATGAAGCGACCCGTTACCTTTTACATAACTAACCGGTTCAAAGCGGTGGATGGAGTTTTTTATTATAATTGTAAAACATAATTTTAGATATGTTTAAATAAGGAGGTTGGCTGTCGTGAAAAGGTTACAGGTAAGGCAGGTTTTCTTGACTGCTTAATTTATCTGTGGGAGAATATACTGCATAGCATGCCCATAGTATCATAATATTTACCTTCGCTTTGAGAGGGTGTGTGTGTGTGTGTGCGCGCCTGTGTCTTAATGTGTTTATAATGTTACAGAACAATCAGCATGACCTAATAGCTGTACTGTTTTATTACACTTGTAGTGTTCTTTGATTACCAAATACAGTAACTAGGTTGAATGATGTACCTGTTTGATTAGCCAAGCATACCTATTTTCCTTTCAGCTTTATTGATATCCCAATACACACAATGAGAATTTAATTTTAAATAGAGTTTGACTTGATAAATGCTCTCAAGCATCCATCAATAGGGATTCAATGGCTCTTTTCATGCAGTTTCATAGAAAGTGGAATCGGCCTCTCTCTCTCTCTCTCTCTCTCTCTCTCTCTCTCTCTCTCTCTCTCTCTCTCTCTCTCTCTCTCTCTCTCCTAAATGTGTTCCCCTGATGAAGAATCCCAATACAAGTGATACACACCTTCTTGGTGGACAATCTGTGCATGGAATGGAGGAGGAGCGATCACACTTTTAGAGGAAAATAAGCTCTGGCATTGTTGTGCTTTTCATTAATCACACTGTGCCTCACATTTATTTGAATTTGCCTTACCTCCCTCCACTCCCCTCCCACACACCTTGAACACAATCCCACTCTGTCCTCAAGCTTGGTAAAGAATGGGAGTGCAAGCATCCACGGTGCTTGCAAAATAAAAGTATGCAATTGCTCAGCACAAAAAATGAAGGACGTTAAATTAAGTGTACTCTATCTTAAGACTATTGCAGTGGTTTTTCGCCTGTATTCTACCACATTTCTGTGGTCAACGCATTATGAGCCTCCAGCGTCGGCATTGCCATTGTTTTCCTTTGGATTTGATCGTTGAAGCCCAACATAGCGTTGCCGTAACCCTGGGCCGCGCGGAGCGGACAGCTCGGATTCTCCACCTTGACACTGCGCTCAAAGTTCAAACAATTTCAACAGCACATCCAATCAGATTACAGCTTTGTTTGATGTTCTGTAACCAACTGAATCTAAACGCCAACGGCTTTCCTCATTTCTAAACCAAAATACACGTTTTATGAGTTGAAAGCACTGAACTCTCGTCTGTTGGCTTGCAACAATATACTCTGAACGCCCGACCTAGTGTCTCGCGCTTTGCTGGACGCTCATCATGTGTTGACCACTTTAATCAATGGCCAGAAGTAGGCTTTGGCGATCTGGCCAAAAACAAAAGCAAAAATCTGGAGATTCTGTTCAATTGTTTATTTTAGACACGCAGTATGAAGTATGCACCTCAAGCTTGTCGAATGTGGATTTGGGTTGAAAGATGATCAACAACCTCTACTGACGGAAATCCCTGCACAGCTACACTTCATAGCAGCAACACCAAGTGTTGCTGCTGTTCATGATGATATTGCTGCTTGTACTTATGACAGCATCCATCATCCTTCTCCTCTCAGAACAAGCCAGACAGAGCTGTTGTTTACGGCCCCAGACTCAGTGTTATTATGATCCTGGTTCTCAAGTTATATACAGTAAATCAACTAGGTTGTGTTAGATGTGTTGTGAACATATTCTCGGTAGGGCAGGGTAACGACCATGAAATGCTGTGTGCTCTGATCGGCAAGATAATTTAACGATGTCAACCAACCACATCTGTGGTGAAGTGAAGTGAAGTGCTTTTAAACAATTCCTAATTCAGCCGATCTCATTCATTGAGACGGATACATACAGTATGTTTTTTTTTTTTTAAATAAGAAATAAATAGTATTATTATATTATTAAATATTATCTTCAAAGCTACAAGTATCTCATGATTCAGGACATTGCTTATCGTCTTTTCTTATGATTATGATGTGATGATATGAATATTTTACTTGAAGGCGGGTGAATAAGACTGTCATGATGCTGTCATAATCATGACATGACACCTGTCATGACACTTTATGAATGCTTATGACAGTCGTCATTAAGTGTCATTTGAGGATTCAGCACCATGGACAGTGCTGGTACGTTACCTGCGCTCCACCCGGCTCTATGGGAGGCGTCAGTGGGGAAAAGAATGGGAAAATTAATGTTTTTGCATGTCAGAGTACATATACTCTCACATTAGGGACTGTGTGTGGGATTTTTGTGTGACGTCTAAGCGTGGATAATTGCAAAAATGTCTGTTCTTTCAGAACTTTTTAATTTGTACATTTTATGTGCATTATATCCACTCACGCCACTCCCATTGTCTGTTCATAGCTCAAGTTTATTTCTGATTATAACTAACGTTAGTTTATGTTTGAGCTTGAGCAGGCTGCTGTTCACTTACCGGTCAAAGGGAACAGTGATGAGAAGGACTTTCTGATTCTTACACTTAGTCCCTTAAGTATAAGGGGACATGCAGTGAACTAAACATTATTCCTTTCTCTCTCGGTAGCTGCGGCCCAGCGCTACGGTGTACGATCTGGCCAAGAACTACAATCTGGAGGTTTCCATGTTCGAGAGGCTGGTGAAAAATGACTTCCCTTTCGTCAGGCTCAACTATCAGGTTGGTATGATGGCACTAGCGTTTATTTAAGAAGGAGTTAAAATATTCGCTTTTCTCAGTCAGAGTGTATGATATGAAGTAATAATCCCAAATATATTTATGTATGGGTCTTTACAAACCTTAAATTGTTATGCAAGGTCCTCTGAATCACCTAATTACCAGCTAATTAAGTCTGTCTGAATTCATCCTTTTAAACCTGACTTTTTAGTCAGGTTTAAAAGTTCTGACTTTCATTTCTAATCAGTTTACCGGTAAACCGCTTTGTACCTAAATTCATATTTAGACTTTATCTTTTAGATATATCTTCACCGTCCGTAATTGGGGAAAAAAACTCACATCGATACAAAATAATTTACAATAATGAGGGATTCATGTTGCACATTAGATTCAATAGTGGGTAGTGGCCATGTTGCCATATCTCCTGACAGAACCCATTTCAAAGTAAGACCTGTGTACAGGCTTAGTCCCAGATTCCACAATGCAAATACATTGAGAGGCAGTAGAAATCACCTGTTGTTGCTGTTGTTATTTAGAGGGATGTTATAAATGGTTAGGGTAAAGATAATATCCAGATCCAAAATGGTTCAAAGGAAATAATGCATGTGTTGAGCACACTGGTGGGAGGGCTATGTAAGCTAGTGTACACGCATACTTTATTGCCACAGTAAGCCATGTGCACATAACATTACAATTAGATCACGTCAAGAATTCATCGTAGTTTTTTGTCCAAATTGCTGGCAGCTCCCAATGAAATCAAAAGCAGCGATACGTTTCCTCCTGCTCATGACTTTTGGACTGCGATTGGTTGTAGTGTGATCTGTAGCAAAGAGATGATTACAATCCATGGCCTAAAACCCAAAGCAAACAGAGAGCATATTTTGCTTCATATTTGTAGCATAATGTAAGGTCACTTTATTTGTACCCAAGGGTAGATTTGGTTGCAGGTAAAAAGAGTGGGCTGCATACACACATTACACACAGACAACATTGACAACATTGACAGAAGACAATGACATAACAGTAACAACAAGTGCTCCAGGCGTAGAGATATAGATAAAAAGTACACAATAGCACTATCAAAAAACGTTACCATATCAATACAAAAAAGGGGTCAATAAATAAATAAATAGATTAGGAAGGCTATGCATAATTTAAAAAGATTAGTGTGTAGTCTACAAATAGCCTAAGTATTGTTTACATACGTCATTGCATGACGCAATGAATGATGAAATATGAGTATTTTTTCGCTCGCTTTGAATAGGACTCATGTCTACTTATTTCCCGGCGGTCCCAACGGGACAGACTGGGTTTGACACTCCACCATTGTCCATTATCGGTGTGGAAGCGAAAGATCAACAATGACTGTGTGACGTACTGTTCTCATATTCTCTTCTCAATGTGTGTGTGTGTGTGTGTATGTGTGTGTATGTGTGTGTGCCCTCGACGTGTCAAGCATCGCATGAGGCCCGACATTGCCCGCCTCTTGACCCCAAACATCTATCCTGAGCTGGAGAACCACTCGTCAGTCATGGACTACGACAACGTCAAGGTACTGTTGTTGAATCT
The DNA here is from genome assembly GCA_030340625.1 of Merluccius polli. Lineage (NCBI taxonomy): Eukaryota > Metazoa > Chordata > Actinopteri > Gadiformes > Merlucciidae > Merluccius > Merluccius polli. The sequence goes on along the minus strand of JAOPHQ010004721.1, from coordinate 10,154 downwards.
GCTTCACGTAGCAGACATTTGCTGCCTCCTCTCCTCCAGCAGTACACGTACTTACTCGCCTGAGGCTTTTACATCTATTTAGAGTGATTCAGAACGTCTGACCTTATTAGAGAAGATGCTGTTTCCAGTGTGTGTGTGTGTGTGTGTGTGTGTGTGTGTTAACGCTGTGACATTTTATATATTATTACATGTATTTTGATATTGTTTTACATCAATATTATGCACTAGTTTTCAATTTCTCTCTTTTACATTTGATATTGCCTCCTAACCTCTCTGTTTCAACATACTACATGTACTATACTTATATATATATATACTGTATATATATTTGAATGAATTCGATTGTCTGCTTAATCACAGGGCATCGAAACCAATCTGTTCTTTGTGGAGCACAGCCACCTGGAGGACACCATCCAAGATGGGAGAAGTCACAAGAACAAACATGAAGCCATGTTTGTAGTAGCTCTGTGTCGCTATCTTCTGATGCAGGACTACAACCCAGAACAGATTACTATCCTCACCACTTACAGTGGCCAGCTCTTCTGCCTGCGCAGTCTCATGCCCTCCTCCGAGTTTGCAGGGGTCAAAGTGCATGTGGTGGATAAGTACCAAGGGGAGGAGAACGACATTGTCTTGCTGTCTCTGGTCCGCAGCAACACACAGGGCAAGGTTGGCTTCTTGAACATCCCCAACCGCGTCTGCGTGGCCTTGTCACGTGCCAAGAAAGGCCTCTACTGCATCGGAAACAGTGCAATGCTGAGCAAAGTGCCACTGTGGGGCAATATCTTCAAAACCTTGAAAGAGAAGGAACAGATGGGCAAAGCGCTCACTCTATGCTGTCAGAACCACCCAGAGAAACGGATCCAGGCTTCCTCTGCTGAGGACTTCAAACAAGCCCCCGAAGGTGGGTGCTTGACGCCTTGTGAGTTCCGCTTGGACTGCGGCCATGTCTGCACTCGAGTCTGCCACCCTTATGACCCCGAGCACAAGAAGTACAAGTGTGAGAAGCCATGTGAGAGAATACTGTGTGATCGGGGACACAAGTGCCCACTGGCTTGTCACAAACCATGCCCAGACTGCCCGGTGAAGCTTGAGAAGATCATACCGACATGTGGGCACAAGCAGATGGTCCCTTGCCACATGGATCCTAAAGACTTCAAATGCAGGATGCCCTGCGAGAAAAGTCTCGGGTGCGGACATGACTGTGAAGATCTTTGTGGGGATCCATGTACAATTTATTGCAAGACAAAGGTCCCCTTAATTCTCAAGTGTGGACACACCCAGATACATTACTGCTACTACAAGACAAAGGAATATGAGCCTAACTGTAAGAACCCGTGTAACTTAGAGCTGAAATGCGGCCACACCTGTACCGGTACTTGCTACAGATGCAACCAGGGGCGCTATCACTGCCCATGTACCCACGCGTGTGAACGTCTCCTAATTTGTTCACATAAGTGCAGGGAACCTTGCACCCGTGAGTGCCCTCCCTGCCAGCTGCCATGCGGGAACGTCTGCGTCCACAGCAAGTGCATGAAACAGTGTGGCCAAACCTGCGCCCCTTGCGCGGAGCCTTGCGCTTGGAAGTGTCAGCACCAAAGTTGCAGCAAGCTTTGCCACGAACCTTGCGACCGCCCGCCATGCACGCAGCCCTGTGCTGAAACGCTGCCCTGCGGCCACCCCTGCATAGGCCTGTGCGGGGACAAATGTCCAAACAAATGTCGCGTCTGCGATCACGACGAGGTCACGGAGATTTTCTTTGGCTCCGAGGATGATCCCGAGGCTCGATTCATTCAACTGGAGGACTGCGGTCACATCATTGAGGCCGACGCTATGGACACGTACATGGAGATGGACCAGCAGTCCAAAGAAAATGAGCAGATAGTCATCAAACTGAAAGAGTGCCCCCGATGTCGCAATCCCATCCGCAGGAACCTTCGCTATGGCTCTCACATCAACCGCAGCCTGGCCGAGATAGAGAAAGTAAAGGAGAAGATAAATGGACCCCAGATAGATATTAAAACCAAACGCGACGCCCTCGAGGTACAATTGGAAACAAACATAGATCTTCAAATACATGTGCCAAGCGGATGTGAATATGTGGAAAAGAGATTGTCAGCCTCGCATCTCACCGTTAATGACCTGCTAATAGTGGAACATGTGATGCTCTTCATGGAGAGAGTCGCAAAGCTTCTGATGATCCAAAAGAAGGAGATGCCTGGAAACCAAGGCCTCCGTTTCATCGACAAAGTAGGTGAGTTCCTCAAATGGCTTCTTGACCCAAAACAGAAATTCACCGAACAACAAGTCTCAGATTTGAAAAAAGAGCTGCAGAGACTCACCCTTTTAGCTGAGCTCAACGCTCGGTGCACAACGGCAAACAACAGAGGACAAATGGTTAAAATCCAGCATGAAGTAGACGACATCAGGAAGGTTCTGGATAAGATCGACTCGTTCACCGAACAAGACACAGAGAAGGTGAAACGGGCCTTAAAGGATCTAGAAAAAAAGATTCCCTACACGGGCCTAGGCATTAGTGATAACGAGAGGGAGATGCTCGTCTCAGCTCTGAAGTTGCCACCTGGTCACTGGTACAAGTGTCCCAACGGCCATGTCTACATAATAACAGAGTGTGGAGGGGCGATGGAGAGCAGACGCTGCCCAGACTGTAATGCTACTATCGGTGGAAGCAGCCACACTTTGGCCCAGGGAAACCAGGTAGCCTCAGAGATGGATGGATCGCAGCATGCGGCTTGGTCTGAGGGCAATAATCTGCTCAACTATGAGCGACTGAACTTCTAAAACTCGTTCACCCATTTGGCCGTAAAAAAGGATTTTGCATGTTTGTTTCCCTGTTTCCTGTGTTGTAGTTTGACAGGTATTTGTGCTCTTTTAAGTTTATTTAATTCATTTTAATAATTTTGTCTTTAGTAAGTTGACATATAGCAACAATGATATAGATAATGTTGGTCCATTATATGGCTATAATGACAAGAATACTACTATGCCTGTGTCATTCATTTGTTTGTCAAAATGTAAGCTTGTTGTGTTTCAACAATAGGTGGCAGCAATGCATTTCAATAGAACAAAATAAAGTACGTAGAGTCCAGTCCAAGTTTTTTGCTTTTTTTAAATGTTTTTTTGTCTTCTTAGATACACACATGCTTAAAAACAGATGCACGCACACAATGTATAAATAACATGGCTACACTGGTAGATCAATTAGGAAATATATTTTACGCAAAGCAGTACATTCGAGTAACTGATGATGATACAAGTGATACATGTGTAATGGAAAGATGGGTGGATAAGCAAAACAGACACCGAGGAAAACTAAAGTGATTCAGTTTAATTTCCAATAATCACCCATAGTGTCGGGATAAAACGACTGTTATGAATATTGTGTTTTTATATGGCTTATGTCGTTTGAGCATGTTCAATAAAAGTGTGCAGACAACATAGAGGATTGCCTTTAGCCAGTTTCTTCCCTTTGAAACTTTTACTATTTTTGGGAATGGGCCTGCTCAATGTTCACTGCACACTATGGGACCCAAGGTTTGCTTTCTTGTCTATGCTTTGGTGCAAAGTCCTCATCACTTCAGTCTTGACAAAAACAGTCCAGCCTATTAGTTTAAAACAAAATCCCGTTTTAATACCTGCAGAATTTACAGTCCCTCACTTTAATTGTATTATTATGACTAGTGCAGTGCCTGTCTAAACATGCCTGTTCAGAACGGGCCGATTGCTTGGCCTCCAGTATTGCTGCTTGCAGCTTTTTTCCAGAACCGCTCATCCAAACAACTTCACACTCGACGCTACGCTTCCTTGGGTCCTCAGCAACACACCCGCCAAGTGTGAAGTCGATCGGATGAACGGTTGTCGAGAAAATCAAAGGACAGGAGGCCATGCATCCAGAGACTTCTTTCATTGTAGTTAGATTATATATATATTATCTTCACTGCAACTGCTTTATTAAGCAGTGAACGAAGCCCAGAACAAAAATTGCAGTAGGCTATCAATGCAAGTGATGAAAACAAGCACATTTTAAATGGATGTCTTAATCAAAGGGAGGCAGAAATGGACAAAAATGCCAATTCAAAAAAATATCGGTAGGTTATTTATCTCATATATCATGTTTGTTAGGATGCCCATTGTCATATTTTCAGCAGACTGGTACACAACTATTTGTTTATTTTGACCAGCAGGTCTGGCAGAACCAGGTCTGTAGAATTAGAAATAAAGTACCATGGAGAAGGTGACTTGCTAATCATTGACCTGTGACGAGAAGAGACGGATCACAAAGGAAAACAAAAGGTAACTGTTGTGGAAAGAAATGCCGCCAAAAGAAGGATGTCGAATCCTGAAACTAAGAACAAAAAACAAAAAGAAACCTCTTCTTAAACAATATTTCAGAGGGGTCATTCCTCCGAGGTTCAGCAGTGCAATCAATATTTGTGAAGGTGGAAAAACCTTACGGAAAACGGCGACATGAAAACCAAAACTAATCTGTTGTGTCAACTAGGAGGGCGGGGGGGGGGGGGGGGGGGGGGGTGGATATGAGATTTGTGAACTCTGTGAACCTTTCTAAAAGAGTTTCTGGTACCAAATGTGTGCTGAATCAATAGTCCACTGTCAATAAAGTATCAACGAAAAACTTCTGGACAATGTCACATCACATATTACACCGTTATTAAGATTCTCATCTAAGAGGAAAGTTCTATTAGTAGGTAGTGGAAACTAAACTAAATGACTATTGAACAATCAGAAATACTTTCTGGTTCCAATCCTATTATATTGACCATGTGATTTTAACACACCCTTAATCAACCTGCAGGGTTTCCACAAAACCCTGCAGGTTGTTTTGAAAACCATGACAACCAAATCCACAACCGGGTTAAACCATTGTTATGTTTGGAAGTGTAAATGTGGGAATCATAAAGAATACCACACACAAACAATTACTTTAAGCCTTAATTATTTCTATCCATCTATTATTTTAAACCTTAATTACATTCTGGGAGGTAAGCGGAATCAATATTTGCCTGCCGCTATACTGCTTCAAAATAACATTTTAAACTGCTTGTCCCCAGTGTCACCGGTTGTATTGGTTACAAACAAAGCTACAAATAAACTGATAAACAAGTACAAAACATT
>JAOPHQ010004721.1:0-2500 GCA_030340625.1 Merluccius polli | reverse complement strand
TCTGCTTATATCCACGATATCATCTGAGTTCACTCATAATAATAATAACAATAACACTAGTAATAATAATAATAATAATAATAATTAAAAACTTTTTTTTCAAAAGTCTTAAGCGTACTTTCTCTCTACAGAATATGAAATTGGTAACACTTTACAATAAGGTACACAAAACGCGGGTAGTTACCGAGTAACGAATGAGTAATGAATGATGAACAACCAGGGCCCTAACTGGGCCCTAACTGGGGCCCTAACTGGGGCCCTAACTGGGGCCTAACTGGGGCCCTAAGTGACAGTTACTCAGTAACTACTGAGGAATTACTGGTAAACAGACTAGGGGACTACTGTATTCATTACTGAGTAACGAATGATGAACAACCAGGGCCCTAACAGGGGCCCTAACAGGGGCCCTAAGTGACAGTAGTCCCCTAGTCTGTTTACCAGTAATTCCTCAGTAGTTACTGAGTAACTGTCACTTAGGGCCTCAGTTAGGGCCCCAGTTAGGGCCCAGTTAGGGCCCCGTTAGGGCCCCAGTTAGGGCCCTGGTCATTCATCATTCGTTACTCATTCGTTCCTCAGTAACTACCCACGTTTTGCGTACCTTATTGTAAAGTGTTACCATGACATTTCCTAGTCCTCTGTACTTAAAAAGTACATTCAAATATGATATACCTGCACTGTGAACCTTCATGGCAGTCATCTCTTTCGTTTCAAATGATTCATTCCATTATGAACGGGGCTGCAGTGGAAAAAAAATTCTCAATAAAAGTGATGGAATAGTGAAAAAAGTGACTAGTGCTAAGAAGACATAATGCTTGATTGTTGAACCCAAAAATCTCCCACAAATCTCTCACTTGGAGCTGCAATTCATTGGAACGGAGCAGTGATCAATAATCTGTCGATAACCGATCGGTGTTTTTCGTTCTCTGTCACTGATTGGTTCGGGGGAATCCATCTCACCTGTCAATCACAGGTGAGATGCAACACTTCTCAATGGCAGGGGAGGGAGGGAGGGAGGGAGGGAGGGAGCAGAGAGAGGGAAGGTTTTTTGGGTAATTTAGTTTCAAAATCTTGCTCCCTTCTGCCGTCTCTCTTTAGAAGTGAACTCTTTGAGCATTTTAAGTCCCTCCCCCTGTCAGGGCCACTTTAATAGGTGAGACATTGCTTTGTGTTATTGGCAGTTTAGGACACATTATTGATTAGATCTATTCCTCGTATCGAACCTCTCCTTAATGACCTGCATCTCTATTTACTGTAAACTGTTGGTTTAATGTACTACTTAATTGGACTCTATGAAGGGTTACTGTTGTTTTCACACCACAGTGGATTCAATTATTCAAAATGAATAATATAACCCATATTGGTAAATACTAACCTAATAAATATGCACGTTTTAATATAGCAGTGCATGCTGAATATAACTTTACCGCTAACAGAAAACAAATGAGGAAAGGGTCCAACTGACCGGTTTCATGCGGAAACCTGCATGTGTCTTTTGACCTGCATGTGTCTTTTGACCTGCATGTGTCTTTTGACCTGCATGTGTCTTTTGACCTGCATGTGTCTTATGAGTCCACCGAACAGCGCTGCCTGAGGTTGAAGAAAAAACTAAAATAATCCAGATAAATCCAGATAAAAAGTTTTAAAAAAGCCATTGAAAGGTCCTTGCTGAAATCCCCAGGGGTAGGCCTCAGTCCAAAACACAATAAACCAAACAAAGAAAAAACAAACTCCAGAGAAAGGCCCAACTACAAATAAAAACCTGATTCTAAATTGTTAAAGTATGCGATACCTTTTAACCACTAACAGGTACTGAAGTCCGCAGAGGCCACACAATATTATTCTGGGTTATTTATCTTATGGTCACAAGATAAACAATTACGTGAAAGCATTAACAATTAATGTACAGGTGAGGTCATCCTATAATCACATTGCCTCTATGGACGTCCGGACGTTGTGGAGCGACTGAACGCTGCTACTAGTCATTCAATGACATTAAATTGCATCAAGATTATCAATTATTGACAACTTCCAAAGGAGTACGACACTTGAAAAGGAGTCAGCATTACAGCATTACAGCATTACAGTGACCCTGAGCAGGAGGTCAACTTCATAGCCAGCCAACTAGAGGGGCCGGGACGTCGTCATGGTTACAGAATGATGTTTGAGAGACGTCCCTTAAATTAACTGAATAACCTTGATAGTCTTGATTGTTAATGCGTTCACAGTAATTGTTTTTCTTGGTCGTGGGTCACGAGAAAACAACTTTTGTTATCTCATGAGCACGAGATAAATAACCCAAACCCATAATAATATCTAATACCGCCATGGCCTCCACTGACTTCTGTAAATAGGAACTTAGTCTCTCTTATTTCTCCACAGCCTGTGTGAACTAGCTCTCTAACAGACCTTTTCATTTATTATCCAGAGCAACATAACCCTCCAAACAAATCTATGAGCACATGAGTCTCTTTCTTCATTCAGCCCCCCCCCCCCCCCCCCC